>JAOEHK010033193.1:0-13383 GCA_025447835.1 Labidoglobus nevermanni | reverse complement strand
CAGGGTGTTTCCCGTGCTTATCCAGAGTCAGGCATAGCCTGGGCTTTATATTAAGAGAACATCTGCAACGGACAAGCTCGGGGTGTTCCTCGTATTTGTCCTGTGGAGTACTGCTATATTTTCAAAATGGCCCTCGAGTTGATTGGGTTGGCCGTTCCTGGCTTATACCTTAATAATACCTTTGCATTGGGCAAGTATCCTAATATCTTGTACCAAGAACGGCTTACCCAAAGACCCGCCACATGCGGCCTTGAATATCTGTAGTGTATTTAATATGTAGTGGGTAAGGACCAGCAGGGTTTCCCCTGTATTTATTTACAGTCAGCGATACCCTGGGCTTTCTATTAAGAGAACATCTGCAACGGACAAGCTCGGGGAATTGTAGTGTCCAGCGGTGGCAGACCCACGGGTATTCTTCTTATTTGTCCCACTATATGTTCTAAGTGACCCGTGATTTCATTTGGATTGGCCGTCCATGCCTTAAACCTTAATAATACCTTTGCATTTCGCGACTTCCGTCACTCATAGGACCGATGGTATTCTGCCATCGTTGGTGCGTGTTGGGGTGATGGCTACTACTCCCGATAAATGCTGGTATGTGTTTGATGGCCCCGTGGATGCGGTGTGGATAGAAAACATGAATTCAGTGTTAGACGACAATAAGAAACTATGCCTGAGTAGCGGGGAGATTATCAAATTGCGCGATACGCAGACAATGATCTTTGAAGTGGCCGATCTGGCAGTAGCTTCACCAGCTACAGTGAGTCGCTGCGGAATGGTGTATCTGGAACCGGCTAACTTGGGCTTAGAGCCGTTTATCAATTGTTGGCTGCGAAAGGTCCCAGCTCATGCTGTTGAGTTTGTGGACACAATGCGGGAATTAATGAATATTTATCTGCTGCCTGGGTTGACCTTGCTCAGGCATTCAATGCACGAAGTTCTTACATCAGTTGATTCAGCGCTTGTCACGAACTTCCTCAATTTGTTAAACTATCGACTACTGCCTTTAATGATGAAGGAGAATCGGCCGATTCCTGCTCCCCAATTTATGAAACTTCTACGTAGGTTTTTCATGATTTGTCTCAGAAAATCCGTCCATACTCAAACTCCCATTTCATTATGTGCTATATAGCGGATCTTCTTGTGCCTTGGATTGTATTTTCATTGATATGGAGTTTGGGCGCAACATGCGATGATGCAGGCAGAATGATATTTTCTAAATGGCTTCGAACAACAATGGAAGCAAATAAGCATAAACCTCTCATACCGGAGGCGGGCCTAGTTTACGATTACAGGTGATTTGCCAATGACGCTATGAATCCTTAGGTCCTTATCCTAAGCATAAACTGCCGAAGGTTGCACGATGGGGGATTTACGGATGCGACACCAGATGGCGAGCCCAAACCGCCAATGTGGCATCCGTGGATGGAAAATATCGAAGAGTTCAAAATCACAACAGACATGAAATATTCGGATATCGAGATTCCAACTATTGATAATATTCGTAATGCTGAGCTCATTGGAATAATCCTATCAAATGAAAAGAACGTCCTTTGCGTGGGTGCCACGGGCACGGGGAAGACACTTACTATACTCCGGAAACTGTCGCAAAATATGCCCAAAAAGTTCATTTGCGATTTTATCAACTTCTCCGCAAGAACGTCCGCAGGCCAAACACAAGTATACAATATGAACCATTTCCCTACCACTTTCATATTTCCTCTACCTCTGATGCCAGGAACTTCTGGATTCCAAGTTGGAACGCAGGAGAAAGGGAGTATACGGGCCTGCGATGCTCAAGCGTCAAATATTCTTTATTGATGACTTAAATATGCCTGCGCTAGAAGTTTATGGCGCGCAGCCCCCCATCGAGTTGATTCGCCAATGGATGGACTTCTCTGGGTGGTATGATCGAAAGAATATCGGTGATTTTCGACAAATCGTCGATGTGAACTTTGCTGCTGCAATGGGCCCGCCTGGAGGCGGGAGAAATCCCGTTACTCAACGCCTACTGCGCCATTTCCATTACTTAACGTTTCTGGAGTTGGGCGACAGCAGCAAACGCGAAATATTCGGACGCATTTTAGAATTCTGGTTACAGCGCGGTCAATTCGCCAGCCTATATCAATCCATTCTGGATGCAACTCTAAGCATTTACAATACGATCGTATTGGAACTGCTGCCCACGCCCGCAAAGACCCATTACACGTTCAACTTGCGCGATTTGAGCAAGGTATTCCAAGGACTCTTGATGTTTGAGCCAGATGCTTTGAAGTCTCAGCAAGAAGTTCTGAGATTGTGGTACCATGAACATTGTCGAGTGTATCAAGATCGACTTGTCACTGATGAAGACCGCTTCTGGTTCGATAACTTACTGCAAAAGAAAATTACTAAGTTCGGTTACAACGTGGAGGCGTGCTTGGGCACTACCACACTACTCTATGGAGATTTTCTGGATCCTGCTTTGGAGCCGCGACCCTACAGACAAATATTGCACTTTGATGGGTTGGTGAAGGTGTTGAAGCGATATCTAGAAGAGTACAACAATCAGACAACAAGTCCAATGCGATTAGTTTTGTTTCTCGATGCAGTGTCCCATCTTTGCCGCATTGCTCGCATTATTCGCCAACCAATGGGCAACGCATTACTTCTAGGCATGGGTGGATCAGGTCGGCAAAGCCTTACACGGATGGCTTCCTTTATGGCCGAGTTTAATTGTTTCCAAATCGAACTAACGAATGCGTATGGGCCAACAGAATGGCGTGACGACATCAAAAATCTCATGCTTCGCTCAGGTCTGCAGCAACGCGAGACGGTTTTCCTCTTTTCTGACTCACAGATCAAATCGGAGTTGTTTCTTGAGGACCTTAACAATATCCTCAATTCGGGAGATGTACCCAATTGCTACCCACCCGAAGATTTGGACAAGATCTACCAGGGCATGAAGGGCATCGTTACGGAGATGGGTCTGGCCACGACCAAGTCAAACCTGTTCTCCGTCTACACGCGCATGGTGCGCATGAATCTACATTCCGTCATTTCCATGAGGTAAGCTATGTCCTACCTTGGAGACAATGTTAATTCCTTATTGGAATGCCTAGTCCAATTGGGGAAATTTTCCGAGCACGTCTTCGACAATTCCCCGCTCTGGTAAACTGTTCCACCATTGATTGGTTCTGTCCTTGGCCAGATTCCGCACTTCAGGTAATCCCATCATTCATATTCCTTGTCCTATACCTAATTTTCGTAGTCTGTGGCCAAACAATACCTTCAAGAAATTCCCGAACTGGATGTTTCCAAAAATGTATTCGATGGAATTGTCAGGGTATGTCAATACATGCACGCCAGTGTTGTGGATGCCAGTGAACAGTTTCTTGCTGAACTCTCACGTCATAACTATGTAACACCAACGTCCTATTTGCAACTGCTGTCCAGCTACACGAACCTCATGAAGAAGAAGAAAGGTGGACTCACCGAAGGTGTGGGCCGGCTGAAAACCGGTCTGTCGAAACTTCAAACGACCTCCCAAGAAGTTAAAGTACTACAGGAGCAACTTCGTGTGCTCAAACCTACGTTAGAGGCGGCAATGAAAGACGCGGAAGTAATGATTGCCAAAATTGCTGCAGACACGGAAATTGCAGAAGCTACCAAAGCTGTCGTAGAAAAGGAGGAAGAGGAAGCAGCAAAGAAAGCATACGTTACGCAATCAATTGCCGAAGATGCTGAAAGAGATCTGGCAGATGCGATGCCTGCACTTCTGGCAGCTGAAAAAAGTCTGCAGGCATTGAATAAGAACGATATCACTGAAGTCCGCTCAATGAAGCGACCACCCGTTGGCGTCGTCTTCGTCATTGAAGCGATCTGCATCGTGAAGGGCATCAAACCTAATAAGGTTCCTGGTGAGCGCCCCGGTGAAAAAATTTTAGACTACTGGGAGCCAGGGCGATCAATGCTCACCGATCCGGGGGTGTTCCTTTCATCATTGATGAATTTTGACAAGGATTCCATCACCGAAGAGATGATCCACAAATTGGCGAATTACGTGAACAACCCCAATTTTCAACCAGCGAAAATCATCAAGGTGTCCAAAGCTTGCACATCCCTGTGTATGTGGGTGCATGCTATGTACAAATATTACTTCGTTAATCTTAGGGTGGCGCCAAAAAAAGCGGCCTTGAAGCAAGCCAAAGAGGAGCTTGCAGAAACGGAGGAAGCCCTCGCGATTGCTACAGCCCAGATGAAGGAGATTATGGACGGTCTGGAGGCCCTTAATAACGCGCTTCGGGCCAAAATTGAATTCAAGGAAGACAAGGAAGCGAGCTTTAATATTTGCCAGGAAAGGATGAATCGGGCAGTCAGATTAATCAGTGGCCTGGGGGATGAACGCGTTCGCTGGATTCAGACCATTCAAGACATTGAAGCAAATACGGTGAACATCATCGGAGATATTCTAATTTGCTCAGGGGCAGTTGCCTATCTCACTCCTTTTACGGACACTTACCGGAAGATGCTCTTCGGAAACTGGTTAAATCTATTGACAAGCGTTGGTGTCCCCCACTCGGAAAAGTGCGATCCCGTTTCTATTCTAGGCGATCCAGTTATTATCCGTTCGTGGCAGATTAATGGCTTACCCCGGGATGCCCTCAGTACCGAAAACGCGGTTTTGGTGTCGTTTTCGAAACGATGGCCTTTGTTTATTGATCCCCAAGGTCAAGGAAATAAGTGGATTAAGAGCATGGTGTGTGCGCAAATATTTCTCTCTCAAAGAAAGAAATTTTCAATTTTCTTCTTGTTTAGGAAAAGCCAAATGGTTTAGCAATTTGTAAACTCGGTGATAAAGATCTGATTCGCACTTTAGAACTGGGAATCAGATTTGGAAAACCAGTATTGATTGAGAACGTTCTAGAAGAGCTAGATCCTTCCATAGACCCGGTGTTGTCCCTGAATCTATTTAAACAGGGCAATACAATGATGCTAAAGCTAGGGGAATCTATAGTTCCTTATAATGATGCCTTCCAACTTTACATCACAACAAAATTACGAAATCCGCATTTTACTCCGGAGGTATCGATTAAAGTTCTTTTGGTTAACTTCACGGTAGTTCCAACGTGAGTTTTATTAATGAGGGATATCGGTTACAAACTTATACTCATTTACTTTCCTTTAGTGGACTTTTAGATCAATTATTAGGTTTTGTAGTAATGCAAGAACGACCCGACCTGGAGGAACAAAGGTCTGCAATCGTTATCAGTAGCGCGCAGATGAAACAAGAACTCAAAGAAATCCAAGATCGCATTTTGATGAAACTTAGTGCCTCTGAAGGTTCCCCCCTGGATGACATTGATTTTATTACCATGTTAGAGGCATCGAAGATCAAAAGTGAAGATATCAAGAGTAAAGTGGCAGCTGCCGATATTACACAAATCGACATTGATAACACAAGAATGCAATATGTGCCAGTGGCAAATCGGGGCCAGATTTTGTTCTTTTGCGTTGCGGATCTTTCCAACGTGGATCCGATGTATCAGTACTCACTGGAATGGTTCATTAATATTTTCATAAACAGCATGGCCGATACTGAGAAATGTGGTAAGGTTTCCACAGTGGCGTAGCGTGGTTGCTATATTTGCCCCCCCCCCCCCTAAATAAGGTATTACCATGTAAAATTTGCACCAATTCTAAAAAGTCACTTCTATTACTACCTGTATAGCCATAATTGGCAGTATTTAAGCCCAAGTGACGAACAAGCACAGGGAATACCCATCTTCGAGTGACGGGACCCCGGGTATTCCTCGTGCTTGTCTACCAGCACTATCTAAATGTCCCACCCGGTGCACCGCACACCCACCACACCCACCACGCTACGTTACTGGGTTTCCAATTACTTCTTATTACTGTACTTAGTCGTTCTTTGGTTTTTCTATTTCGTTTACATTCAGAAAACCTCAATGAAAGAGTGACAATTATCAATGACTACTTTACATATTCACTCTTTGCAAATGTCTGCCGAAGTCTTTTTGCCCGAGACAAACTTCTGTTCGCCTTTCTGATGTGCGTTCGCATTATGATGAATGATAACCAAATAGACCATCAAGAATGGCGCATGTTCCTTGCGGGAGGATCTCCCCAAGTAGAGATGCCCAATCCTTGCTCATGGCTTTCGGAGAAATGCTGGAAAGAAGTGCAGTCGCTGATGGTCCTCCCACGATTTGAACAATTTGTTATGACTTTTGCCAGCAACTCCAGATCATACAAGCGCATTTTCGACTCTCCAACACCTCACAGGTTCATTGCACCTTTCAATAAGTATTTATAAATCATTTCGGTTCAAATATGCCAATTATAGAGAATCAAAACCTGAAATTGTAATCTCCGACTTGGATGACTTTGCATGGTTGATCATCATCAAAGCACTCCGTCCTGACAAAGTCACCAATGCTATGCAAGACTTTTTAGCCAAATATATGGGCCAGCAGTATATAGAACCCATTACGACCGAACTTTCAGCAATGTACAAGGAATCCGCGCCCACAATCCCACTCATCTTTGTGCTATCCACGGGCACCGATCCTGCGAATGACTTATTTAGATTTGCCGAGAAAATGAAGATGGGTAAAAGGACATTCGCAATCTCATTGGGTCAGGGTCAAGGTCCTCTCGCTGAGAAAATGATTCAGACAGGCGTTGAAATTGGAAATTGGATTTTCTTCCAGGTACGAATAGGGTCCAAGTGCAAGAAATGTGAAAAATCTGTACTTGCAATATTTCTAGAATTGTCATTTAGCTCCTAGTTTCATGCCTCGCCTAGAAAGTGTCATCGATAAAATTGAACCTGACTTGGCACACAAAGAATTTCGCATCTGGTTAACATCAACCCCATCCCCCCATTTCCCCGTTACCATTCTACAAAACGGAAGTAAAATGACTGTAGAGCCTCCCAGAGGACTGAAGGCCAATATGTTGCGAGCGTACACAAGTGAGGTCACCGATTTCTTGGAGTTCTTCCAGTCTGAGCATGATAAGGTCCCCACTTTCAAATGGCTCTTGTTCTCGCTATGTGTTTTTCACGGTTGCCTCCTGGAACGGCGGAAATTTGGACCACTGGGTTTCAACATCCCATATGAGTTCACCGATGGCGATTTGAAAATCTCTATATCGCAATTATACATGTTCCTACTCGAGTATGCAGAAGTACCTTTCAAAGTCCTCACATACACTGCGGGACATATCAATTATGGCGGCCGAGTTACCGACGATTGGGATCGCAGATGCATCATGAATATATTAGCCGATTACTACAAACCGGAGGTGCTGTCTCCGGATTACGTCTTTGACAAGGATCGTTTCTATCATCAACTTGCGCCTGAGATGTTATTTGACGATTATATGGATTACATGAAATCATTTCCATTGAACGAAGATCCTTCCCTATTTGGCCTGCATGATAATGCGGATATCACTTGCGCCCAAGCAACTGCATATGCGACTTTGGCAACTTTGCTGGCACTACAGCCTAAGGAAGTCGCCGGTGCCTCCGTTAGTCTCGAAGAAGCCAGTACAGAACTGGCGAATAATTTGCTCACTCATATACCGGACATATTTGATATAGACGGGATAATGTCTAAGTACCCTGTGTCATATGAGGAGTCTTTGAACACAGTCATTGTTCAGGAAGCGCTTCGTTTCAACAAACTGTTGGTCGTCCTTAAAAGCAGTTTGAAAGACTTACTGAAGGCACTGAAAGGACTCGTTGTGATGTCTGAAGCATTGGAAAAAATGGCGGCAAGTTTATTCAAAAATATGGTACCCGATCTATGGGCATCTAAGGCATATCCTTCCCTTAAGCCGTTAGCAGCATGGATAGAGGATTTGAAATCGCGGGTGGACTTTTTAAATAACTGGGTCCTCAATGGCATTCCGCCTGCATTCTGGATTTCAGGATTTTATTTCCCACAGGCCTTCCTCACTGGCACTCTGCAAAATTTTGCAAGAAAATACGTACTATCAATTGATACGATTGGATTCTCTTATCAAGTGTTGGATAAAATTCCAATTATACCTCCTAATGATGGTTGTGCCATTTATGGACTCTTTTTGGAAGGTTGCAGGTGGGATTGGTCGTATAAATTTCTCTCAGAATCATTACCAAAAGAATTGTATACAGGTATATTGTATTCGAATTGTTTAGGCTGGGAATTAACGAACAAATTTCGATAATTGATTGCTAGAGATGGCGCCAATTTGGATGGTTCCAGAGGTCAATCACATCAAACCCACAGGAAGGTATGAGTGCCCCGTTTATAAAACGCTCAAAAGAGCTGGTGTGCTCTCAACAACGGGGCATTCAACCAATTATGTTATCGCCCTGGAAATTCCAAGTGCAGTCGAGGAAAAGCATTGGATCAAACGTGGAGTAGCATGTTTCTGTGCTTTGGATTATTGAAAAAAATGTAAAACGTAATTACACTTTTGAAGGTGGTAAATACTGTAAATCATTCAAGCATAAAACAAATGTGGCAATGCTCAATAGAAACTATTGAATACAGATTTTAATTTAATATTAAATCGCCTTATAAGCTGCCTAAAGAAACACTAGCAGGCAAATGCTCCATTTTTTTGAATTCTTGGAATACACTAATACCTCGGTTGGCGCTGGGGATACGTTTCAGGATAGGTAGGTGTTAAAAAAACAGCGTTAAGGGGGCTCATTTTAACATATAAATCATAGGGATAGGGCAGGGTTCGTGAACCCGCGGCTCGTGAGCCGCATACGGCTCTTTTAGACGTATGCTTTGAAGGTAAGAGCCATTCTGACGGGACACTGTCCCTTCAATTATCACTTGCAAAATTTGGGGATAGTGGACTCGTCCACCTGTTGGGTATGTGGGCAGGAGCAGGAGATCACATACTAGGCACATGTGTGGCGCTTTCTCACATTAGGTAGCGGATAAGGGGGAGAAAATTTCTGACAACCTCTGAAATCTCCACTGCGCCTCCAAGAGAGCTACTGTCTTTCCTTAAAGGTATTCCAGACGGGATATGGGGGGGATATTCTCTTGGGATATGGGTTGCAGTACAATAGGCCTTTCAGTGCTTGGAGGAACAAACCCCCCCAAGCCCCTTGTTGCCTGTTTTAATGGCCATTTGGCTCTTCCTCGCTAAAAGGTTGCGAAGCCCTGGGATAGAGGAACATCGTATACAAAATAGCCTGGTGACTTAAAAGCCTCATCGGGGCCGTCCACCGCACAGTGAAGTACATCGACAATGCACCTTGGTACGTCAGAAACAGTGGCGTAACTTCATTTTTGGGGCCTGGAAGCGCATTCTAACCATGGGGCCCCTATTAATTTTTGCAGTGCAGATGTTTTATGATGGCCTGCCTATAAGTGACAAATTGCGGATCGGAATTTGGTTTCGTCTGTGCAAATGGGGCCCCCTGAAGCGGGGGCCCTAACGCATTGCTTCGGCTTGCTTCCTCGTAGCTACGCCACTGGTCAGAAACCGCGCCATCTTCCGAGAATTCGAATTAGCCCCTCTTGTTGAGATTAGCGACAAAATAGCGAAAAACCTCCGCGCTTTAGTCATGGGTCACTTAAACCCAGCTATCTTTGAAAGCTCCTAGTACGAGCCCGGCGATTCTAGCTAGGTTAGTTAATCAGGTTAGAATTCTCTAACGAGCCCCTGTTCGAGTCTTTCTCTCAATTCCAGCCTCCATCCCTTAAGGCTTAGCAGCTAATATAGCATATAGCCAGAGAACGGCCATAGTATACAGCCGGGGTTTAGTGGGTCGGTCGAGGACAGCACTGCCTTCAGCTGCTTTCGGTGGTTTAGCTGGTTTATACCCTGTTGATGGCCTTAGTGCCGAAACCGGCTTGACACCAATAAAAAATAAATTGTTTCATCAATTGGAGATCGACATTTTCCGTCATCTAAAAATTTCATGTTTCAAATTGAACGCAGACGCATGATCTATAATGGAAAATGAAGGTTGTTTCGCTACAACTTTCGAACTATGAGGTTTTTGCCATTGTTCTTCCCATTGTCACTGTCACAGGAGTTCACAGAACATGCCCATATTTCATTTTGAACAAATTATTACAACTTATTTCAACTCTACACAAATGAAAATTTCTAAGTACAGCATGAACAATACAGTTGCAATTATTATTAAGGAATATAGTTCATCAACATATCGTTAAGAATAGTATTCAATTTACCATTGTTCCAATTATTTTCCAAAATACACCCTAAAAGCTTTTGTACATTCAACACATTGCCCACGATTAACTTGGCAAATTTTCTCTGCTTATTCTGAGTATAAGAAATGAGCAATCGTTTGCTGATGTATTCGTCCAAAACGGACACGCTTCCAATTTCAAAATAAGCGCCTGAATGATTCGAAAACATTTCAATTGCGACGCGCAAACTCTCATAGTTTCGCAGTTTGTTCGCAGGTACAAGAACTATTCGGAAATGGCAATCTAAAGATTTATAAAGTCCTTCAATCAATTCAATGAGTTCATCTAACGACTTATCCATCTCCTCTGCGGTCGTCGTTGCAACAAAAACTTCAATTGCGCTTTGCTGTGTTAAATTAAATAAGCTTGGCTCACCAGTATCAACTGTAGGTTGATACTTTCGACCAACAGTAAAGTATTTCAACGGCATTTGATTAAAAGGAATTAAATATTTGGTAAAATGCGCAATGAAAGCAAAATGACTCGCACCTCCAACCAAATGCAACCGATTGATCAATTTCTCTGACTCATTCTGCAGTGTGATTACATCGTTCTTATCACTAAAGTCGCTTCCGCATCCTTCAATGATGACACTTTTGACAAAATCTGCATTGGAAAATTGAATGAGAGAACTTTGATTTAATTTTGCTTGAAAGCAATTCAAAACTGCTTGTTCGAAGTAGGCTGCTTCGTTGATTAAAAAAGCGAACTTGTCTTCGTACATCTCTAACAATTCGTTCTCGATTCCAATTTGTACGTTTGATGGGAAATTGTCCGCAGTATTCTGCGGCTTGCTAAGATGATTTACAAGTATATGCGCATCTTCTAAAGGGGTTCTTGAATGCAGAATATTAGGCAGTGACAGCGCTTTTAGTGCAGCTGACTCTTCAACCCCGTACATGAAGTTTTTCAGCGTGGAATACTCATCCTTAACAATTCCGAAATGTGTCTGCAGTTTGGTGATTTCCTCTTCGTTCTTTGAACTTTTTTCCTCATTCTTTAACAAAATAATGCGCTTTGAAATTTCATTTTTGGTTTCTTCCAGTATGCTTCGCTTCTCTAATAAATTCTGATAGAATCCCCATCGATTGGCGATTCCGTCCAAGTCTACTGCTTTTCCCCTTGCCCTAATGTTTCTCTCAAGGGCTTCGCGATCTTCAAACCTTTCTACTACGTCAATATGGGGAGTCAAGACGGAAAACATGTTTTGTGCTCTATCTCCAGTAATGTACAGTGCTGAAGAACAATTTCGAGTGAACATAAATGTTCTTAGAATCGACAATTTTGAATTTAATTTTCTTAGCAACATATTGTATTTGTAAAGTTACTGCTCATCAATTCTGAGTCTTTTGTAATTGATTTCGTCAGTGTCTTGAACAGCCGTTTGCGTTTCTATCTTCCGCTTCACAGGTGCTTGGTATGAACCATGACCAGCAGCGCGTTCAGCTTCTTTCTCGTTGTAGGGTTCGGTTTCCAGAGCCTTCAGCCTGCGCTTATGCACCTTGGTTTTGAAATGGTCGTTGAGAGCGGTGTCGTTGATGAAATAGCGTGCACAATGCACGCAGTAAAATTGTGCACTCCCTGGCTTATCGTAGTCGACCTTCTGATGTAGCAAGCATTCGATTTTCGCTGGCTGGATGTCCTCGTTGATCTGTAACAGGAAAATTTGAGGGTGCAAATATTCAGATACCGTAACCTTACTTCATCAAGGTCTCTTTTCCGGTTTTTCGTCCGCCACCTGCGCTTCAGGTGTGTGTCACCGTAATGGTACTTTTTGCGTTTGTAGACCATACTTAACTTTGCACAATCGGGGAAACTACGTGGTGATAATTAAACCCACGTGCAGCAGTGCCCATTAACCCAATTTTTGGGATGGCTAAACCGGTTGCCTATAATAAGGAGCATAAGAAATTGGCTGCGTTCGGAAATGGCTCGGAGCTAGCTCGAGGTGACTCGATAGCTCCACTTCCGTTCCTTAATTTGCTTGGTGCTAGCTCCAGTTTGTTTCATGTTAGCTTGGATTATGGTTCTGGTTTTACACCGCTGGCTCCAATCCGCAGGTAGAGTTATGGAGCTGTCGCAGGGCTCAACGCTTTTTAACAATCGCAATCATAATGAGAAACCTTTATGGACGAGTGAAAGAATACAAGAAGCTATGAAACTTACCGAAGAATTTAAGTTTGCACCAATGCTAAAATTGCAACGGACAGCGAAACATTATTATTATGGGAAGAAATACGACATTGTGGAAGTTGGTGCTGAAAAGTCATTGATTTTGAAGCGAAATTCGAATTCCCATTATTATTTTTTATATTAAATATTTAACATATTGCAACAAATTCCTTCTGACTTTCAGTGTTGTCCATTTCTGAATCAAGAATATTCAGTAAATGATCAGGTTAGGTTACGCGCGAAATCAAAGAGATTTGTCATTTTACCATCTCGCGAGATTTGGGACTTGACCAAATCGCGAATTCTGGCATTTCCCTGCGACAGAGCTACGGCAGCCATTTTCAAATCTGTTTTGGCACAACAAGTGAGCAAGTGTATTAATTGTCAATAATTGATATTTTTTATTCTACATTTTGCGATTCTGAGTTGGCCAAACACCAAATAGTAAAAAACAAGCAAGCAAGAGCAACTACAAAGCCTTTTAAACTCGACTTCTGCAAATTCGTTTACTTTTCAGAATGGAGTTTAAACTATTAAATGCCACTCCTATCAACCACCAAATAGTAATTAGACACCGTCTTGTAACTGGAATTTCTACGCGAACTCTCTTTAGGATATTTTCATTCATTGAATCTTGAAAAGTTGTCTTCATCATTCTAAAATGAACTCTGGATTGATGATCGTCAGTCCCACGTAATATTTCCGCGTATTCAGGAACTTTTTGTAATGAACCAGCCTGCTCTCTCGTATAAACAATATTCTTCATCATCATCATAATAAAAAAAGATCATTAAAATGTGCAAAATCCATTCTTGAATGTAACTCTTGTAACTCTTTTGTGTTCCATAACAAGCTAGAGTAGGCACGGCCAACCCAAGGCCCGCGGGCCGCATACAGCCCGCGTTGAACATTTGTGCGGCCCGCGCAAGGAACTAGGACGGGGAATACCCGAGGTTCGTGCTGCAGATACAAT
>JAOEHK010033084.1:0-14580 GCA_025447835.1 Labidoglobus nevermanni | reverse complement strand
CTTGAGGAATATCCTTCGGATTCCGGGCAGATGAATTTTTGATTGATTTTCATTGTTTTTGATCAGGGACGACCAATAGATAAAGGTGACCATGAGTATTCCCCATGTTTGGCTGTTGTGCCTTGGGCCAGAAAGACCTAAATACGGAGAAACCCCATATTTCTGACTGAAGCGCAATAGACAAACCCGAGGAATACCCTTCAGATTCCGGGCAGATGACTTGGGCGCTTTTAAGGTTGCCGCAAATGTTTGTGTTCCTAGTTATCAGTTGTCGCGAATCAAGTAGGTTTCAGAAACACTATATTGGAGAGTGATGGTTATAAGATGAATGTCAATGGACGTACCAGACTGCTGAACATGTCCTTGAACGCGTAGATCATCGAAGATCCATCCCCGTACTTGATCTCAAACAATCTGCCCGCTCGATCGAAGCCGTAGCTCTCGCTGATGTCGCCCCATTTCCAGCTGGTGAGGCGACTGAAGCGGTCATACTCCAGGTCGACCTCGGCGAAGATGCCGTTACGTGGGCCCCACTTGACTGGGCGCGCCGTGCGGTCGTAGGTGACGTTCAGCAGCTCGATGCGCTCGTCCATGAACACCGACACGGACGCCGTGTCGCGATCGTACTCCAGGGTCAGTAGGTTGTCGCCGTTGACGCGCAGCTTGCGGCCCACCTGCGCGACGCCCTTCAGCGCCGCGCCCTTGCCCTTGCTCTGCACACGGCGCAGAAAGTAGCGCCATTCGAATCGGTTGGCGAGATCGCCGCCGATCTCCGAGCGCTGCTTCGCTGGGACCGGGTAGCTCTCGCCCAGCAGTGGGTCGACCTCCGCCAGCACGGTGTAGGGCACCGTATCAATGTGGGTGCTGTGCGAGCACGCCGTAGTGGTCTCGACGCCTCCGTCGGCCATCAGGATGATCTTGCTCTCCGCATCACCGACGATCGTGCTCACGCTCGACCCCTTGATCAGCATGCTGATGGGCTTCATGCTGTCCTGGCCCACCTGCACCGTGGCGCCCTTGATGCTCAGGTCGAAGGAGAGGCTGATCACCTTGCCGGTGGGCGTGACGGCGGAGGTGAGGCGGCCGAACTCGTCGTAGTTGTAGACGTAGCTGCGCCCGCTGCTGTCCAGCTTGGTCTTCAGCAGGCCGGTGGGGCCGTGGTAGTCGAACGTGACGTTGTAGTTGTCGGGCGTGCTGAGCGCGTGTAGCATCCGCATCCGCGACATGCGCAGCCGGCACTTCTGGCCCTTGGTGTTCTCGATCGAGTTCACCTGGCTGGAGTAGTCGCGCAGCAGGAACACCTTGTTGCCGGCGGCGTCCGTCACCGTGTTCAGCTTACCGTTGCTGGTGTTGACGTTGTACGTGAACAGGTAGGTCACCTCGCCGGTGAGGATGTTCTTCGTCTGGATGTGCTGGCCGAAGCGGTTGAAGAAGTAGATCTCCTGCGTCTCCGGCGAGAAGATCTCGTACTCCCTGGCGGCGCTCGCGTCCGGAATGCTCGCCATCACCGACCGGATGCGGTAGTTGGCCTGGTCGCCAATGTGCACGTGCCCGTCGGCGCTGACGGCCACCGCCGAGATGGTGTTCAGCTTGGAGTTGGCCGCCAGGTAGTGGTCCGGCTCGAAGCAGTCGCAGCCCCGCTCCAGGCAGTTGCACTTGGACTCGGCACCAGCGTAGGGCGCGATTTTGCCGTCCGTCCCAATGACCCGCACCCGGTTGATGCGCTGTGAGTCGCTCTCGGCCACGTACAGGTCGCCGGCGGCGCTGAACGCGATGCTCTGGGGCATCACGAGGGTCGCGTGGGTCGCCAGCTCGACGTCGAGACCAGCGAGAGGTGTGGCACAGTGCAGGGGTCGCCCGGCCACCACCTTCACGCGCCCATCTGGGGTCAGCTGCAGGATCATGTGGTCGTCGATGATATGGAGCGCATTGTCGATGGGGTTGATGGCGAGGGCAGTGGGCCAGCGCAGGTGGACCTCCTCGACGCTCAGCGTGCCCGCGCATGGGATGGGCTTCCAGTGCGACTTGTGCATGTGGTTGCCGATCACGGTCATCACCAGGCCGTCGCGGTCCACCATGCGGATGTTGGTACCATCGGCAAAGTACAGCACGTTGTCGTTGGACACGGCGACGCCCTTCGGGTACGCCAGCTTGGCGTCCCTCGCCAGCGCACCATCCCCGCAATGCGCCTCGTCGCCGGGCAGGCAGCGCTCGCCCGATCCGACCACCGTCTCCCAGTTACGATCCGGGTCGGCGAAGTCGTCCGTGTTGCGCACCCGGATGATCTGGTGCGATTCCGGATCGGAGATGTAGAGCGTGCCGTCCAGGGCGCTCAGCGCCATGTGGTAGCGGTAGGAGACGCGCGTGGCGTTCAACCGGACGAGGGTGCGCACGCTGCCGTCGGTGAGGATCTTGCGCACCAGGTTGAAGTCGCCCACGTAGATGGCACCGTCGGGGGCGGTGGCGAGCGCGACTGGGGCTAGCAGCCGCTGCTTGCTCGCCTGGCCCTCGCAATCAGCGCACTCGAGGGGCCGCTGGTGGCCATCGCCCATGGTCGTGAGGATGACGCGCGGCTTATGCTTCAGGTAGATGTTCGAGCCGTCGCCCTTCTGCAGGATGCCCTCGTGGAAGTTGTAGCGATGATGGATGTCGAGGTTCCAGCCGCCCACCTCCGATATGCTCATGTCGTGCCCGCTCAGTTTGGTCGTCTGCACGTCCCAGATGATATCCTTGCACTCCGAGTACTGGTAGCCGACCTTCACGATGGCGGTGGTCACGCCGTAGACGCGCTGCCGGTACACGTTGAGTCGATTCCATGCGTACGTGAACTTGATCACCGGGTCCGCCTCGAACGTCTTCTCGAAGAGGATGCCCTCGATGGTGATGCGCAGGTGGATGCGGTTAAGGGCGGCCGGGATCACGTCGGGGGTTAGCTGAAGTTGGATGGTGGACAGGTAGCCAGCCGCTCGCGAGCTGTGGTAGACGAGGTTCAGGCCCGTGCCGGGGATCTGCAGGCTCTCCTGTACCACTTGGGACTCGGCCAGGATGGCGCTCTTATCGGGACATGCACCCTGGAAGCCATGCTTCCATGTAGCCAGGACGACCGGCTTCATGGCGTCGAAGTCGTGGGCGTTGCAGGGTTGCGGGGGCGGCGTCGCCGCCTTCTCATCTCCGGTCATCATCATGACATCGTCGATGATGACCACTTCGTTCCACGGCACGACTACGATGTGCGCCTGGGGGCGGAAGGGCGAGCGCCCGAAATGTAAGGTGACGGCCCCGCCGCCATTGACGAGGAGGTCAAACCACCCGTCATCGCGCGTCATCGTGAAACCCTCCAGGGACGTGGCAGTGCTGACCCTCACTCCCATCAGGCCCATGCCCATTGTGGTGACCACGCGGCCGCGCACCACTGCTGACCGACTGCATGCCACCATCATGGGCGAAAGGAAGAAGAAGAAGAAGAGCAGAATTAGTCATCGTGCATTGGCAGTCCACAATTTGGGAAAAGAACAAAGCGAAACGAAATTGTATCGACGAACACAAGTGGATAAGAAACTCAAATAAACCAGGCACAAACATAACAACCCATTTAAAGTGATTCAATCCGGGTCTTCTGCTCCATCGCATTCCCTTACCTCGTATTGAAGTGATTCCAAAATACACTGAGGGTAGCGCAGCAGTAAATAAGAAAGCCTTCTGTTAGCATATTTCAGATACTGAGATGAGAGAAGTGTTTAGCTCAAGATACGCTCCTGCTGCGATGCATACTCTTAGTCATCAGTAATCCTTAAACTCCGCGCTGTATCTTATTCAGCATCAAGGCTAAGGCTGGCTAAGACTTAAGGCATCCGAATGCGTTGTCGGCGTTTAAGGATTAGAACAGGGACGGCCAACCCAAAGCCGAACAAAGACGAGTAACACCGGACGTTCATGTAGTGCACAGTTTCTCAAAGCGGGTGTTGTGGGTATGCCACAGGGGTGTCGCGAAACTTTTGGTTTGATTACATCTATCTAATGAGGTACCAATCAAGGTGCCATAAAAGAGCAATATAGAAAAGCAATAGGTTTCAAAAAACCTTATAATTTAGATAACTTTATGGAATTCTACTCAATTCTTGGTACATACGCGGACAACATGACAGGATTTGGCGGACCATAATATAGATATTTCTGCTATTTTGATGCGGTCCATGAGTAACAAAATGCCGATCAATGCATGGTCAGACTTTATCTTGTTCTTACTATACCATGTCTTTTAACATGACGGATTATTCTTTGATAAGATAATGAAAGATTCAAGACAACCGTTAACTCCAAATTCGCAGAAATTCGAAACTCGTGAAATTCACGGGTATTCCCCGTGCTTTTCTGATTCGTCATGGTTATGACTTTGGGGTGCCACGAGTCAAATAAGATTGAGAAACAGTGATGTAGTGGATAAGAACCACTATGCCCTAGTGGTTCTTATCCCTAGTGACTAGGGTTTTCCACGTAGTTACCTGCTGTCAGGTCAGGGATAGCCTGGGCTATGAAAATGAAAGAAACAAGATAACCGTTGACTTCAAATTCCAAGAAATTCGAAACTCGTGAAATTCACGGGTATTCCCCGTGCTTGTCCATTGCATCATGGCATTGAGCAGTGTCGCGAATTATAGTTTAATGGCTTTCGGGAACTGCGAGTCAAATAATCTTGAGAAACCCTGATGTAGTGGATAAGAACCACTAGGGTTTTCCACGTGGTTATCTCGGATATTAAGAGATAATCTGCAACGGACATGTTTTGGTCTGGTGGCAAACCCACAGGTATTCCCCATACTTATTCCACGGGTTCATTTGGGTTGGCCGTCCCTGAATTAGAGACACATATTGGTGAAATCGGTGAAAACGGTGACTAAAAAACATTTGGGAGGTGTTTGACATGGGGCACAACAAAGCATAGCTAACTGGTCCACATAGAGATACCGATTGGAACATTGAGTAGCAAGAGCTGGACGCGTCGACCCCGACTGCCACCTACCTTTCATTGAACGTCTCCGAGCGTGCATAGTTCTGCAGGCTGCCCTCGTCGATAAGGAACTTCATGCGCTCAAAGAAGGAAGCGGTGATTGCAGGAGGCTGCTTCCGCAGTAGAATGTCGATGGGCTTGGGGGCCGCGACGCACAGCTGGCTGTTGCGACAGAGTCGATTCGCGCAGCACTCCGGATCCTCGCAGTCGACGAGACCATCTGCAATGGGGCATCGGGCATGATCCTCTCCGCCCGACCGCAACCAGCCGTAGCGTACCCTTATCATTGTCCCTGCCATCGCTACAGTCCTGCTCGTGCAAGACGCTGCAATCGGGTCCATCCCAGCCGCTCTCGCAGCGGCACTCCCAGGCGCCGTCCGCGTTGAAGCGGCACTGGCCGTGGCCGGAGCAGCTGCTCGGGCATCCCTCCAGCGTGCAATGGCGGCCGTTCCACCCCGTCACGCAGAGGCAGGTGCCGTTCTTGCATTGCCCGTGCTCGTTGCATCGCGAGTCGCACAGCTTGAGGTTGCAGGTGTCCCCGCCCCATCCCTGGTCGCATTGGCACGCGTCCGACACGCAGTGGCCGTGGTCGCCACAGTCCAGGTCGCACAGCTCCTTGGAGCAGTCCTCCCCGGACCACTGCGGCGCGCAGGTGCACGTCTGCGTGTCCAGGTCGAAGGTGCCGTGGCCGGAGCAGTCCGGCAGGCATTGCAGCGCGTCCTTATCCATCTGGTCGCACGCCGGGCCCTTCCAGCCCTTCTTGCAGATGCACGTGCCCTCCACGCAGTAGCCGTGTCCGGAGCAATTCGGATGCGGGCAATCAACTACAGATCGGGTTAGAAGTGTGTTGGGCGCGAATGCAACGCGAGAATCACCTTCCTCGCAGAAGGTGCCCTTGTAGCCGCGCACGCATCCGCACTTGCCGTTCGAGCAGTGGCCGTGACCGTTGCAGTCGGGCACCTCGCACTCGTCGTGGCGCAGGGAGCACTCCTTACCCTTCCACCCGGGGTTGCACTGGCACTCGCCGTTGATGTATTCGCCCCGTTGGCTGCACAGTACTGGGCAGACGCCTAGGCGGGCACAGGGGCACATGAGGGGCACCTCAGTAATCAGTCATCAGTGCGGCTTACTCTCGCTGCAGTCGTCGCCGCCGAAACCGGGGTTGCACTGGCAGTGGCCCATCAGGCACTCGCCCTTGCCACTGCACCCGTTCGGGCAGTTATGGGTCATGTCGTCGGCGACGGCGGCGATGAAGGTCACCTCCTGGGGATCGCCGTCGTCGTTGTACAGCGAGAGGAACCAGTGGCCCTGCTCCATGTAGTGCGTGACCTCCTTCTTGACTGACGACTGCAGGGATAGCGCAGGATGCGTGAGGTCGAATGCCGCAGGGCGAGGGTCGCGGTGGGCACTTACATGCGAGGCGCGCGTCGTGCGGGCCTTGAAGCCGCTGAGCACCTCCAGAATGTGGTACTGGGTGTGGGTCGGCAGCGCGTTCCGCCGCCCGTAGACGCCGATGCTGGCCCCACGCGGAATGTTGTAGTCGAACTTCACGTACGCCGCCTCCGACTGGTAGAACTGCATGTTCCAGTAACCGTACGGCGGAATCTCCTTCTTGAGCCGCTGGCCCAGCGCAATCTGCGAGAAAGTCGTGCCGTCCGGGGGGAAGGATTGCGCCGGAAATGTGCGAGCGCCTAAGGAATAAGAATTAATGCTGCAGAAATTCAATCGCATTGGTTCCAATGGGTAAGAAAGCTTCCAAAAGCAAATTGCATGATGTTAGATCAGGGACGGCTAACCCGAGGCCCCTGGGCCTCACACGCAACGATCAAGGACAGGGAATATATAAGGTCCTTCAGAAAATCCCCTGTAACAAACCTGGGGAATTACAGAGCCCACTAATAGCGGATAACGGGTATTCCCCATACTTGTCACCCTTTATATTTGAAATGTACAATGGACAAGCAGGGTATACCCGAAGGCCGTGGCCCACGAGTTCATTTGGGTTGGCCGTCCCTGGGAAAATAGAGAAAAAACTGGCAAGCATATAGTTTAAGCAGCAATTGAGCTAGAAAGTTCCAATGTTCCAATGGGTAAGAAAGCTACCAAAAGCAAATTGCATGATGCTAGATCAGGGACGGTTAACCCGAGGCCCCTGGGCCTCACACGCAACGAACAAGGACAGGGAATATATAAGGTCCTTCAGAAAATCTCCTGTAACAAACCTGGACAAATCTGGGGAATTACAGAGCCCAGTAATAGTGGATAACGGGTATTCCCCCTACTTGTCACCCTTTATATTTGAAATGTACAACGGACAAGCGGGGTATACCCGAAGACCGTGACCCATGAGTTCATTTGGGTTGGCCGTCCCTGGGAAAATGGAGAAAAAGCTGGCAAGCATATAGTTTAAGCAGCAATTGAGCTAGAATGTCTTGGCACATTATTCGCGAGTTAAATGGAGGACGATGGAGTTGTAGGAAGGGTGTAGGGAGCTACTTGTGATGCAGCGAGTGCAATAAACAGTTGCCTGTCGATGGATTTGAAGCGCTGCAGATGCGGCAGCAGAATAAATATGCAATGTGCGCAGCATGTGGCATGCAGCCCGATTGCCCGGAAACGAGGAAGGCGTAGAGCTTTTTGCAAATGTCGCGCTTTCGTAATTCTGGGCGCAGGCCGCGCGCACGTTCCGATGATGCGGCGACCGGAAGGTCGGCAGACGCCGCTCGCGAATTGGTAATGTGCCAGCATGTCAATGCGATCCGACAGGACCAATAAATCGAAGGGAGACGCGTTGCGGATGAACAAAGACAGCGGCGGCGGAAAAGATCATTGAAATGCGCACCTCGTTAACGCTGCGCAACAAATTTGATTGCAATCCGAAATCGGTCCGCGTCACGGTAAATCAGTGGTCCATATAGACCTCCAGGAGTCGATTTCGACATGCCGGGGATCCACATTAAGAAAAGAAATTGGAGGTCTATGAGATGTGAACAGGGATCTACGTAAAAGCAAATCCAAACACATTTCGGTACTAAGCATGCAGCCTTGAAGGTTTTTGAAGGGTTCCGTTCCCCCGATTTACACAGAAAGTTTAGACGAAATTCCTAATTAAGGGTAACCGTATTAAGGAATAGCAGGAAAGCCCTTATATTGGTGACCCCAGAGAATGCTGGCACATATCGGCACCGGCGCGATGGCGACAATACCGTAATTAAGGGATACCGTGAAAACCCTGACGGCCTGGGGCAGAAGACTGGAACATCGGGATTACCATTAAGCGCGGGTATATTCCAGCGATCGCTGCAGCTATGGCAACCTTGAAGTTTTTTGGAATTATATATATGTAAGTTTAGAATATCTAGATACCCGGTAAGACAACACAATATGATATATATATTGGTTGTCAGTTTGGAAAAGGTGTAGTTGAACTTCAAGTCACCTGGTAGACTGATTTATCATTATTTTGTAACCATTCTTAATTCAAAATAAATCTCCAGATATCTTGGTAGAAACACCAAGTTAGATTGTGTTGTCCAGGGATACCTTGCGAGTTTACATTTATATGCTTTGTTTCGCACATTTTGCTGTTTTTTTTTCGATTTCTGTGGTACCGATATACCGTGTAAATCAGAGGATAGGCGTCTTTGTAAAATTTGAGAAAAGAAACACCGTGGACAACACGTTGGCTTGCATTTCAAAAAGAGATAATGATGGTTTGCTGGAAACTTATGACATCTCGCTTCCTCTAGTAAATTCAGGAAAACCTAAGAACCATCACATTCTGGGCGTGCATGCAAAAGCTGCAGAAACGCTGCTGGGCTGTTGGCAGCATGACAATGATGATAGCGATGAAGATGGGCAGCTGGGGTGGCCTACCTTCGAGAACGAGGATTGTGGGTGGCGGCAATTGAGTGCTACCGGATTCAAAACAAGTGCTAGTCGTGCTACTACTACTGCTACTGCTTGTGCTAGGATCGCTACTCGAAGCGGGCGCATCCGTCGAGCTCGCCCTCGCTTCCGTCCCGTCCTCCTCTTCCTCATCGTTGCCAAAATAATTTAGATAATCCTCTTGTGCGTCGCCGAGAAAGGCATTCCCTGCGCCTTCCATGCAGGGACACTGGCATTGACACTCGCCGCCCTCCGCTGTTGCAGCGGCTGGCTTTGCGAGGGGATTATTTGCGCTTTCGGCCGTTTTGACTTTTTCCAGCTCGCTTGGCCGAGACGCGTCCTCGAGCGGATTCTCGCCGATGCGGAGCAGGGTCGGCGGACCAACCCTGGGCACCGCCACCGAGAGGACGTAGAGTGACGGAGGTGCATTGGGATTACGGGGATCCGGCTCGGTGGCGATGCTGACGTTCACCAGCACTCGAACGCTCCCCACGGATTCATTAGCATTCGCCGAATTAGCGGCTGTAATAAAAGATTGCTGCGGATCCCCCGAATCGCCCTGCTCCCCAACTGACAAATTGTAATCCGGCGCCTTTGATGTCTTTGAATTG
Organism: Labidoglobus nevermanni; assembly: GCA_025447835.1. Classification (NCBI taxonomy): domain Eukaryota; kingdom Metazoa; phylum Arthropoda; class Insecta; order Coleoptera; family Staphylinidae; genus Labidoglobus; species Labidoglobus nevermanni. Next base: position 5,073 of record JAOEHK010033084.1, on the reverse strand, counting down.
TTGTACAAAGTCTTCGATTTGCTGTCCGCCGACAGCGGAGGCGCATTTTCCAATGGCACAATATCGACTTCTTCCTCAATGCGCGCTTCGTCATTCTGCACGCTTTCGTCGTCGTCCTCCTCCTCCTCCTCATCTAATTCTTCTGTTCTGGCGGCTGCAATCTGCTGAGTGGATGCCGAGTAGTTCTCAGGCTCAGTGCCCATACTTGTCCATCCTGTGTCGGTCGTCCAGAGACCACTCTCATACTCTGCGGCGCTGATAAACGATTCGTCACTGAACTCCTCTGGATCCACCACCTTCGCGCTATTGTTAGTGACCCCGGCATGCAAACGTGGTGCAAGAGTGCCGCTGCTCGGTCCATGCGACGTCGACCAATCGTACAACATTGAAGTGGCATGCGGGGCAAGACCAGGGGCATGCCTACGCTTCCGCGACCCGGACGCTGGCCACCTACCTGCGCCAGCCACGCTGCTTCCGCTCCCAATGGGCTGGCTCGCCATCGGCAGCTGCTTGGCCTTGGTCGACGTGGAGAGGTTCGTTTCGGAGGTGACACTTTTGGACGCCGGACCCGGTAGGGCCTCCAGGGAGGTGCTTTCGCCCACCAGCACCGTGCACGCCTTGGCGCTCTGATATGACCAGTTCAGCAGACTGGATGCTGCAGGTGTCAGACATTAGCCGAGGGTTCCTGGGGGCCTGGCTGGAGCGCTGGGGTGCTGGGGTACTGTCTTACCTGAGATGTAGGACAGTGCTGCCGTGAGGAGCACCGAGAGCATTATGAAGACGATCGCCGTGCACTTCCAGCTGCACTTGGACGCCAGACCCTTGCGAAAGTGAAATCGGCTGGCTGGCGGGAAGTGGCTGGAATTCGGGCGGCGCAAGTTGTTTCGGACGGGCAAGACGGGCACGGGCGTCCCGTATGGGATGCCGGCGGCGGCGGCATTCTTCATGTCCTTCGACGGACTACTGCACGACGAGTTCGACTTGTAGTCGATGGTGGGATTCTTCGTGTGATCTGCGCATCGAAAGCGGAAAACAAGTCAAATAACTTTCGCCTAATTGCATTCCAATGGGGCGCATCCTAATGAAAAACAAACTACTCCTTCGCTCGCCAATGTCCGACCTGCCCCATCCCCTCTCTTGTCCACAAGCGCGCAGCCTCTTGATGTTCGTAACTACAACGTTATTGAATTTCTTAGATTTGTTTGCTCGATTATTTAGTGGACTTGATCTCTCGTCGATTGTGGTTTTATTGCTGTTGTACTCGGATCGGAGAAAACACCCTTGGAAAAAGCTGAGGCCCGCCGATTTGAAATGTGACCGTCACCTCATTAAAGCGCCCTAAAGCAGAGCTCACTCCCACGCAGCGGGGGCGACCACCCGAAAGCAACGCCGGAACCCAGGCGCCCACAGCGACGAGCGAAAAAAAAGGAATAATTTATGAGCCGGGGGGCGTTGTTTGTGGATTGCTTTCGCCGTTGTGGAAATGTCATTCAATAAAGATTAATCACGAACGAATGGCATGTTGCGCAAACAGGATGCGGCCAATCAGTCAGTCACCGCCACAAAGGCCTCCGACGATCTGCTTACGCGTAGCAATTAAACAAATCACGACAAATCAATTGCGTAATTGAAGCACGAGTTTGCTTGACATCTGGCGAAATCGTTAGAGAACCCAATGAGGTTTTAGGTCTAAAGATAGCGAAAGATTAAATATTTCCTCTCTTCGTGATCCTACTTCCTTCCAGCATGTGGCAAATGGGTATGCAAGCAAAGAAAACACAGGTAGCCGGTTTCGCTACAACACTATAAGGAAATCATCCAAAAGGGTGTTCCCATAGAGAAGTTTTTGGAGAAGTGTGAAGTTGTCGATCTCCAAATTGTTTATTTTAAGATGGTACAAATTATTCCATATGTTGGAATCCCCAACCGGTTTCGGCCATTATGGCTCAGGGGTTTGCTTTAAAATTATTGGGACACAGTCATAACTTGATGGCACAAAAGTACAAAATGCTGGGCACAGCAGGTAAGATAAGAAACGTGTAAAAATTGTTAAGAGCGTGTTATAAGAGGATATGTGTCTCTTCAGTTGAAACAGAAAACGTGTCTGAATCGTCAGCAATTGAAACTGGTGGCATATTAGAACTTGCTAAAACAATCGGGGGGCGAACTTTTCGTGGATATAGCTATTGAAGACGTTCAAGGTTTAATAGTAGGAGAAGTTAGCGATGCGGATTTGATTGAAATTGCAGCTGGTATAGAAGCTATAAATCTAATCTGATTCTGAGGACACGGTCTAGTTCAGGCAGGAGGTCTTCGCAACCAACAAGGACATGGGATTTCGGAAAATTCCCGTTATTCGCTAGGAGAATGTGGTCACTATGCCAAGGCACAAAGGACAAGTGGGGAATATCTGAATTCTGTTCGTATCATCAGTCCGCACTTGGCTCGTGTCAGTTTATCTGAGGCCTGGGCTCATGATTCATTTCCAAAGTGGCCTGAGAGATCATTTGGATTGGCCATACCTGGTCTTTGGTAAGAACCAGCAAACAAAGCAGAATTAGAGATAAGTTTACGAATAAAGTTCTCGGTTATATTGTAGCCACATTTAAATTTAAAAATGAACCCATCTACAGTGTTCTAGGAAGGTTGGCTGCATCTATGTTTAATACGATTATAGTTTTGCGATATTTTGAATTGATACTCTTAAGACTTGTAAGGAGCAATTACGACTCGTTTCGTAATCACCTCATTTAAACATCGAGCGCGAGTGGTAATGAAATAGCAATAAATCAGAACTTATGAGCACTCCCATCCCGGCCGCCAATAATCGAATATGACGCGGACGCATTAAAACAATCGGCGGTGCCTCGCCTCACCCCAGAGCCCTATCATCGAGGCGCGAATGGGCGCACGCCCAAGCGGCGATCCTCTTCGGGGCCCCGACTCAAGTGGCGGCGGCCGGGAGAGCAGAAATAAGAGGCGTCGTAAAACTCCAGCCGAGAGGGCTGTAAACCGTGATTGATATATGATAAAGTGCGCTTTGAGGCAGCCGTAAAAATAATTTTTTAAGAGCGGCGAAGCACTTAAGCGCAGGCAGGCATCAGCGGAATCCTGAGCTAAACAGATAGCCAGGTGACCTCTTCACCTCCGCGCATGGCGCTCGCCGGCTAATTGTTGGCACTGCGCGTGAGGAGGAGATTTCCGAGCCCGATAAGCGGCCGCTGGATAGAATTAAAATTTCGTCAAGCGCAGCCAAGCCTTTTGCCACGCAGTCACGCATCGGACTCTTCGGCCGGTCGCGTGATCGCAGCGCCCGATAATGATAATTATTAGCCGAACGAGAAAATGGTCAGCGGGCGGGAATCGTGCGAGTGCTTGATAGAGCACCGATTGCCGGCCACCTACGCATCCGAAATTAATTACATAGCGGATGTTTGCTCATTGCTGCCTCGTCGCAGCATCCCACCAGCTCCAACTTGACCGACGCGATGCCATTTGCTGAATAATATACAAAATGCAATCATTGAGAACGCAATTACTCTTAATATGCTATTTATCGATAATGCCCTTCTAATCACAACTATAGTATCCCTTAATATTTCCGGGATAACCGGAATATCTCCTTGGAAAAGGAAATCACATTTGCAGAGCACGAGTAGCAACAACTGGACGCCTTTATTGCTCGGACACGAGTCACATGCGCTCCCGCATAACATTTTGCAGAGTGCGTCCCACTATCTGACACACTGGTTGCATAGATTCCAAAGCAACTTAACAATATATATACATAATGCCGTTACATATGCTACAACTACCATTACACAACAAGGACTCTCGTGGTCTTTTCTACTTGTTTCCAACTCCCCCTATTCATGGGCTGGAGAATTGATACCAGATTCTTGGGAATACCCTACATCCAATTCAGTAATCGTTTTTTATAAGGTTTTAGACCAAATTAATGTGTATCCCATATAATCTTATGTATTTTTCGCGAATATGGTGACCCTAAGGCACACTTTCTGTGGGTACCCCGAGTATGGGAGAGGGGTGCCGCGAAATATGTGATTTGTTTATTCGCAGCAATTCCTTGGGCTTTACGTCATACTTGTTCCGTGCGTGTTTTACTCGAATGGGTTTCCTATATTTAGCCAAGGTTTAATGGTCAAACCAGAGGCCGAGGTTGTAGGGGAAGCGAGGAATCGACCGACTGCGTCTGTCCGGGTATGACCCGCATCAGAATCAGACTTTGGGATACGGAGTCTTTGAATATAAGGCAACTATTCTACACTCATCTGGAAAGAGGTGTAGGAACTCTTAAAAGACCACTCATTTGGTTTATGTGTGGCGAGTTCCTCCATTCGTGTCGTCTATTAGGTTTTAGACCCATGGAATATAACCTATATAATCCTGTGCATTTTCCGCGAAAACGGAGACTAAGGCACAATTTCTCAAAGCGGGTGCCGCGAAATATTTGATTTCTTTTCATTGTTTATTCGAAACAATTCCTTAGCTTTACATCATACCTTCAATGTGTGTGGTTTACCCGAATGGGTTTCCTACATTTGGCCAAGGTATAATGGACAAACCCGAGGCCGAGACTGCGTTTGTCTGGGTATGACCCGCATGAGAATGATGAGACAACTAATCTACACTCATCTGAAAAGAGGTGTAGGAGGTGTTTGTGAAATATTTGCTTTGTATTCATTTTTCATTCCAAGGAATTCCTTAGACTTTACGTCATACCTTCACCGTGCGTCTCTTATGTTTGGCCACGGCATACTAGGCAAACCCTAGGCCGAGGTTGTAGGTGTGACGAGGAATCGACCGACTGCGTCTGCCCTGGTATGAGCCGGGATACGGAATCTTTGAGTATGGGACAACTAATCTACACTCGTCATGTAGGATCTCTTAAAGGTCCACTCGACGGGTTTATGAGTTCCTCCGTGCTTGTTCATTACACCTAGGTTCAATAGGATGCAGCAAGGGACCTCTGAATGGGCGACTATTGAAATAAGCGGGATGTCGCTATGGCAGCGTAGATATGATAAGGATGGTTGTTAATTACGAGTGGGG
>JAOEHK010033083.1:77463-88592 GCA_025447835.1 Labidoglobus nevermanni | reverse complement strand
AACCTTCGCGACCCCAAAATTAGGCACCGCGACCCCAAATGGGGTCGCGACCCACAGTTTAAGAAACACTGGTCTAGAGTGAGACATACATCATCAGATGCGCAATTAAACGCATCGCAATTCGACGATGACATGATCGCAGTTTTTGTGACTTTTCTCAGGAACTACTGGCTTTATCGGCATCATTCTAAGTGCATTCTCTGGGGAGTTTAATTGCACATCTGAAAATATAATAATCATCTCTAAATTCTTGCTAGTTCCTGTAGAAAATGAGGAAATGTGCGATGACATCATCGCAATCCAACGAAGCCATGATCGCAGTTTTTGGGACTTTTCTTAGGAACTACTGGGTTTATCTGCATCATTCTAAGTGCATTCTCTCGAGCGTTTAATTGCACATCTGAAAATATAATAATCATCTCTAAATTCTTGCTAGTTTCTGTAGAAAATGAGGAAATGTGCGATGACATCATCGCAATCCAACGATGACATGATCGCAGTTTTTGTGACTTTTCTCAGGAACTACTGGCTTTATCGGCATCATTCTAAGTGCATTCTCTGGGGCGTTTAATTGCACATCTGAAAATATAATAATCATCTCTAAATTCTTGCTAATTTCTGTAGAAAATGAGGAAACTACTGGAAACTATGAGTTTCAGAATTATGTCCTAACGTGTTTTCATTTCCGAAAATATGCCCAAAACTATCGACAAACTATAAGCAAAGAATATTTGTGCTGCTTTGAGAATGTATTTTACTTAAGAAATCACATAGGGGGAACTGCGGAATTCAGCGGAGATCAATCGCACCATTTATGTGAAGAATTATCCCACTCGATCAAGAAGAGGAAATAAATGCAGGAGTAGCAAGAAAAATCTACCTTCGTAGAGGTCATAAGTGGATGGGTGAAAAATAGCATTTTGCGTGCTTGAGGTGATACTGGAATGCATATTGCATAACGTAATCAGCAGAGATGCAGGGGAGAAAAACAGCGCAAGCTCTGAAATAGCATGCGCTGGTTTCTTCAATTTTACATAAACAATTCGTCGCAATCAGCCCCTTCCCCGAGTCCTCAATAATGAACATGACCGACCCTGTTCCTTCCCTGGATCCTCCTCGAATCTATATGAGCTTATTGTGGAAATTGAAGAAAACATTAACAGTAATCGTGATGCTCATGCTAATGTAGGCAGATTTCATGAATAACAACGTTTTATCGCTAAATATCACTGTTGCAAACGATATATTTATGCAATTCACACCGCCTTGCCATTCATTTAATTAACCCGCCCAGATTACGGACCCTCGAAGTGTAACAACAGCAGTTTCAAGGAATAACAAAGTACTTGTTTCTCAAACATGGAGACAGCCGGAAAACTACAGCAATTTCGGGAATGTGCTCCCAAAACTCGCTGCCTCAAACGGCTGCCACATTTTATTCACTTTTAAGCGTTCTGACAAACTTTTCCTTCTGAATTCTCCCAAAATGCCTCTGTTTCTATTCTATTACTATTGCTGATCTCAAATTGTATTGAAATTAAAAGTTATTCCAGTCGGATTGAAGAGTTTTCCTTCCTCGTTTAGTTATTCATAAGCAAAGGCTCGGAATAATAATTCGCGCTGTTAAAAATTCCGAACAAGAACATTTTCGATGAATAATTCTTGGGAACTGATACCCGCATTTCACTTGCAAATCGACACCCCCAGCCGCCCTTTTCCAATGTTTTCCATGTAGCAATTCTCTCTCTGACATCATACCCCTAAACACACAATCATAAATTAGCGCTCGCCTTGGCGCAAGAAAGGAAATTGTTTTATTAGCAACTGCCATGCTGAGCTGGCTGCCATTCATCAATTAATGTCCTTTAGCCGATCGACAAGCTGCTGCAAAGATAAACAGTCATCCATCAGCTCGTGTCGCATTCACCTGCCTGCCTCCCGGTAAAAATCTCTGCCGCGCGAAAACTGACAAACTACGTACACCCCACGCGAGAAAACTGCAAGGATAACACATTTATCGCCTCCCTCCATCAATGCCCGACTTGTCCGAATGCGGTGGGAATTGAGGCTGTCCTGGGACGAGTCTGTGAATAAATGACGCAACGAAAGTGCCTTGCAGCAGAGTGCTCCGTGTCCTTCCTTTGCATCCGCCCCACGCCGCCCCCGAAATGTTGCGTGATGGATGTATTCCGTACACGTCGAAATGTTGTCGTCCTTCGCAGCCAGGATTCGCGCTAATCCCTATTGGCTTCGCATTTTCCAGCCACCGAGGTCACGTGCTGTGTCTTACTGGAAAATGAAGGATCCAAGTGGAACAGCGGACTAATTGTGTCGTAAGAGCATAAAAGGATAACAGGATAAGTTGATGGTGGCGTAGCAGGCTCGCATTGTCGTCGGCCGCAGCGCTGCGGCATGTAAAACATGAGCACAATATCAGCGGGGTCGCAGGACGACACTTGCGAGCATGCGGCGTGCCAAAAAAGGACCTAATTCGGTTTCCATGCACTTCAACATCGCCGCGTCCTGGCGCAGTCATTGTGATAACGCATACAAACGATATTCATGAGGATGTCCACTTTTTCGCTTTGCGCACATAATTTAGGGGCGGGCGCGCGCTGCGCCAAAGGATAATAGTGTGATGGACTCGCACATCCGCGCGTCGCCATTGTTATTACCAGCGCACTCAATTCGGGGGCGCATTTGCGGACTGCAACAAAATATGAAAAATAAAGCGCCGCCGCTTTTGTTTGCACTGCGCTTGTTAAATAAAGAGAGCTGCGGATTAATGAATTGCCCAGATTTATGACCGACGCCGGCGAGGGCAGTCAAGAGGGTGGCGGACAGGGTGGCGCACATGGCATAACCCCGATACGCGCGAAAAATTGTTTAGAAAACTATGAAATTGCACCCGCATAAAGGGGAAACTAGCTAAACAGGATAATTGTTATCCTGCGCCTGCTGCTCGTACAATTCCACATTTCCGGCTCTCATTACAGGGTGCACTTTTTGTGCAAATCGCCAGAAATGCAAAAATTCTTCAAATTGTCGCAAATTTAAACGAATAAAGTCACACTTGATCTAATTGTTCATCTTGAATAAAGTTATCACAGGTCGTAATCGTAAAACCGACACTGATAATATAATGTCCGGTTTATAAGAGTTGTAAAGTTCATATAACATTAAGCTAAGGAGGATAACTTATGTGAGCTTCTTGGGTATTGCATATAAATTAGCAAATCCGGGCAACTTTTATTTGCAGCGGATGTAAATACAGGCTTCAAAGGATAACGAGTCCAGCAAGGAATAAATCAATGACCGAAAACGATCGACCAAATGGCTGAAAGGAACGCTGCTCCGGTCGCCCTCGAAACAAATTAGAAGGATATAAATTTCCCGGGTGCCGAGTTCAAAGAAAATTTCTATACTTGCCTGGATTTTTCAGCGCGGAGGGGTGCGCTAGGGCTGCCCATTTAATTTATATGCCCTTGCTGCTCATGCTGTTGCAGTACAAATATCCTGGAATTTTCCATTTGGATAGAGGGATAGAGGATAAACGATTCAAAGCAAAGACATGAATTTTCGTCAATTTTCTTAAGGGAAACATTGTTATAATTCACAATTTTTCATACTTAACCACTTATTGTAAGTAATTATCCTTCGGGGTGTGTGTGTATGTGTGTTATTCGTACTCGTCCTGCATTTGGCACCAGCTTACAAGTGACTCCTTCGACCAAAAAGGAACGCAATTTAAGCAAGAAATGCGCTCGCTCTTATTCCTATTCGTATTTGCACCTTTCACACTGAATTTCCGGCTTCCGGCCTTACATACAATGCCAATGCATTTACATTGACTTACAAAAATAAATGAGCAATCGTTTGCGGGCAAAGAGTAATGGTAATCATAAGCAATCGATGGAATGAATCGAGGATGTGTCGATGTCGTTGATTCTTATCAAGAAGCTAGATTTGAGCAATTCAGGTGTATGCGAAAACGAAGTGAAACGGCAATTTTCGCGCAGCGATCCTAAAACAACAATTCGCTTTCAACATGAACTAACGTATGTACAGTAACACTTTGATTTCCGTGTGATTCTCGCTCGCGTCTCTGTCCGATGCAATCACATTATTTTGATTTCGCTGCAATTAATTAGCTACGTAATCAGCAGTAATGCACATCCGGCTCCATTACCAGCAAGTGCCGCTTTGATCGAACCAAAGAGACTTCGGGATGAATCCTACCAGAACGGATCATTTCGCGCTAATTAACAGTATGGGCGCTACATCCAGTTGGCAGTTGCTCTTCTGCTCCTCTTCACATTTACGTTATCAGTAGATACGCTGAGTATTATCGCTACGTGACGCTCTGATTACAAGTGGAACGAGTCCTGGCACACCCGCGCATTCAGCGGACCAGCAGCTCGAAGACGCCGCTGACGAGGACGTGGAGGACGTAGGTGGACACGCAGGGGTGCAGCGTGCCGCCCGACGAGTGCTTCAGCGTGCTGCCGGATCCTGCCGACAGAGGGATGGATAGCGAAGGAGTGCCGGGGTACCTCGTCGTCTTACCGTCGTTGCTCGGCGTCGTCGACACCATCACGAGCGCCATCAACGGCGCCTCCTCGATCAGCTCGGTCTGCGTGTCCTTGGCGTACAGGTGGAACATGCTCGCCGTGCACTTCAGCTCCATCCTGCCGCTGCGGAAGAGGTCCTGGGCGGCCCGCATGAAGATGGTCGACCGCACGCTCTCCAGACCCGGCAGGGCCTCATACCGGTTGATCGACTCCTCGATGTGGACGCTCTTGGGAAGATCCTGCAATTGCCAGTCGTAAACCACATTCCAGGACTGAACCCCCGACCTCTCAATTGCAATAAAAATGGATCCCCATCTACTGGTAATTAATAATTTACCGATTGCGCCACTCTAATCAGAACCTCCTCGTATTCGCTGCGATTATGCAACAATTGCTACATATTTGCGGGGGTGGTATTGAAATCGCTCGCGATTTGTTTCGAATGTGATATGTTTACGCGTGCGGGGGTGATTTATGGAGTGCAATCCGGCAGTATTGCGAATAAATTAATCGGATGCGAGTCATAAATCAACGATTGGATCTCAATCGGCAGACGGATTGCGACGCAAACAAACCGGAAGTCGTCGCGCAAAAAAACAATGATAATCAGTGTGACAATGAAGCTCGCAATAATTGCATTCGCATTTTCTCAATATTCAATTCGCCTCTCGCTTCCGGCACGTCGCTGTTGCGATTATCATTGCGATTACGAGCGGATTACGAGCAGGCAGACGTGCGAGAATTAACGATGCCGGATGCGGAGCGCACCGGAATCCAAGAAGTCGATCGATGCGCATTTGCGAAATGGAACTTTGGCAATCAGGCTGCGATTATTGCTCCCTAATTACTATTACTATGCGGACGTCTACATTGTGCACGGTGATCGACTTCCGGATGCAGTCCGGATGCAATTGCGTGGCAAACAGACTTTTCGTGGTGTGCCACACATTGGCAGCCGCAATTAAAATAATTCAATCGTCATGGCAGCCATCAATGGCGTTTACGATGCGCCACGTGCGTGTTTCCGGTTTGAGCAAAAGAACGCACCGTCAGGACAAAGCGGGAGCCAGTGAACTCTATCAGTATTTCGTGTTTATAGTGCAATATATCTGGAGTGCTTCGAAATCTCCTTCAGCGCTCATAAATCGCGCCCAAGGAGGACGACTTTTACACCCGCACCCCAACCTGCGGGCCTGGGGATGCAGCAGCACGTCGACAGCAGTTGGCAAACAGTGAAATTAAATTTTTAACCACTAAATCATGGATGTGCGCCGATACGCGAGACGTCACAGGAATTTCCGGGTTTGATTCTATCGCAAATGTTTTCCATAGACGCCTAGCAAAGTGCACTAAAAGTGATCCTGCTGCTGGTGCACCTGCTGCTGCCGACTAGCTTATCGCCGAAGCCGCGCCGGAATGCAGTCCCGGAAATAGACCACCTGAGCTGACTCCGCTCAATTTTCCTTCAACTCGTTAACCGGCGAAGAGGAAAGTACTCCGAAATAAAAAAGCAATTAATTTTCTTTTTCAAATTGAAGCTATAGGTGGAACAATTGAAAATCCTTTGGCATTTCCGGGCGGCACGTACCTGCCATAAGCAATTTGAATGTGGAGACGTGGGTTTTAATTAAAACTTTATTTTTGCGCTGCAGCCGAATGGGGCGCTCTTGGGGCTGCCGGTGGATGCAATTTCATTAAAAGTGTCGCTTCAAAGCGAACACTTATCTCCGAATCAACATAAATGTCACCGGATTGCTGCCCGCAAAACCGCAAAAATACGGCGAGCTGATAAGCTGCATCTTGGCGTGTTGCGAATGAATTAGGGATGTTAATTGATAGTCAACCGCTACCTCTTCAACCTTCGTCCTCCTAGCAGGAAATGCACTTCAAATCATTCTGATCGACCCCGTAGTTCCTGAGAAAAACCACAAAAACTGCAATGACGTCATAGCCGAGTTGCGATCGTTCACTTTTCCGGTTTTGCCACGGCCAGCGGACGAGGAGAGCGATAAATAAATGGCAGCTTTGCGCTATTTGTATTCAATTTGTCCAAGGAGTCAAAGCCGGCGCGAATTTCCATTGTATAATTGATTTTTCCAGCAGCGGCCACCGCACTTCCGCCCGCAAACATTCCGGCGTCCGAGCTAAGAGCTGGATGGCGATAAATTCCGGGCGAATTTCGATTCAGTTTTTCGTCGCCGCCTCGCTTTTCATCTCGTCGCGCGAAAATAAGTGTGACACAATAATAAGTCGTTAGTTTTCCATAATAGAGCGCTGGCAGGGGTGGGCGGCGGGGGTGGCGGCGGCGGCGGCGATCCTTAGAAACGTTTCCATTCTTTCCGCCTAAGTGAATCGGAAATAATGAGCGCCGGCGGCGGCGGAGAGTTTTTGATAAATAGTCAAAGTTTCTTTCCGCCTTTCCCGCACGCGCAAATGAATTTCCATCAATTCCATTTCCAATTTCCACTCGCCGCATCTGATTGCTCTTAATCATCGGCGAGCGAGTCGAAAGTGGGAAATATGAAGCATGTAATTAGCATGGAGGGCGCAATGAACTGCGAGCGATTTAATTTCCGAGTGAAAGCTAATCGGGCCCAATTGAAAGTCGCATTATCCTTATCGCTGCGGCGCAATTTCGCGCCGACTTGGCCGCGATACAATCGCCTGATAAGACGCGGTGCGTGCGAAATCGATTTCCTTAATCCTCGGGCTTACGGCTTCGCTGCGAAATTGAATTTCGCGCCGTTCGACGACCAGCGGAAGGGGGTGATTTTATTCCGGGCGCGCGCCCTCTGACAAATGACATCCGGCCGACATGACTGGGGACTTGTCGCCGCCGGCCGCAGCGTCCTTATCAGGTGGCGGCAGGCGCGATGGGGTGCGCCGCCCTCATCAATCAGGATCGGGGCGCACTCACCTTGGAGTCGTTGATGTACCACGTGATGTTCATCGGCGGGTACGAGCCGGGCGTCGTGCAGTTCGCCCGGATGTTCGCGCCGGGGGCGATCTTGTGCACCTCGGTGCGCAGCACCGGATTGTCCTCCGGGACGTCTGCGGGGGATGCAAAGACGAAGTTAAAAAAAAGTCGCTGCCTTAATCACAATTAGCATTCGCAAGTTGCTCCTGGCCAATTAGCGCCCCAGAATGCGAAGCCAGCGGAATTGGCTTTCAATTAGGGCGGCAAGGACCCGCGTCCTGCCAGCGTATTGACTCGTGTGAGTCGCAATGGGTCACTAAGCCGCCGCCGCCGCCACCGCCGCCGCCTCCAGCCTCATCATTACCCAGTGTTTGCCAACAAACTTTGCCGGGCAAGGGGGTAATTTTCAATCTCCCTGGTGGCACTGCTAAAATGACAATTGACGGGGGTGGCAATCGCACCTGCAACAAGTAGATGTGCGGCGCGGATCTCGGTGTGGAAGAGCGGCGCATCGGCAGAGACCTCGCACTTGAACATCCCCGACGTGTCCCTCTGGACATTCCTCAGCGTCACCTCACGCGAATTCGATCGGTAGATCTGAAACGATTAGCAACAATTTTACGAATTAGCGAAATGCAAGAAATTCCCGTGTTTTCGGGTGCAGAGGGTGGAAGAGGGTGAGTGGAAGTTTGCCCAACTGGAATTATTATTCTATGCATGAAGAAATCGCGCAAAAGTTTCCATTAATTACAAGAGGGTGAAGGTGCGACGAATGCGAATCGCATTTCAATGCGTGGATTAATATGCACATTGCACCCCCTTGCATCCGGTTTGAACGCATTTTTACGTCTCTCACCTCATCGAGATTCTGAGTGGAATAATTTTGATTAGGACTGAGAGTGGAATGCCGAGTGTGGGTGGTGACCACAATAATTCCCAATGGATCTGGGTGGGCATGCGCCCTTTGTCAATGTTTAATTAAATCGCGCGAAAAATACGCAGATTTGAGCATTGTTTGCAACGAATTAGGGTGGCGAACCCCATGGCGGCGGCGTGCCCTCTGAGATGAGAAAGGAATTCGTTCAGCGGGGTGATTTTTCACGCCGAGATTGAAAATAATGCCGCCGCCCCCGCAATATGCATCTAATTCAGCAATTTTACGAGCTGCGCCAAAGTATGAATAATGCCAATGAACCTCCCCGCAATGCCATTGCAATAATTGAACGTTATCGCCTGGACCTGGGGGCTGAGCGTTTGTAAAAAAACGCCGAGAATTTCTAGTACCTCTGTGGTTTCAGTTGCGCGCAATTCGATCAAATATCAAGCTCGCATTAATCCAGCTTTCATTACGTTGAGTGAGCATATGTTATCGAGTGCTTCGGGGGTGGCAGCACACGGACCCGTTTGGGACCGAGGAAATCACAGGCGGATGCAGAAAGTGACATTTGAATGTGCGTTGGCTGTGATGCCAAGTGTTATCGACCTCTTAGTTTGAAACAAGGCGCCCTCAGAACGCAATAAATGCTAATGCCCTAATATCGCGTCGGCGCATGGTGCGTTGACACACCTTCTATCCTCCCTCTTCCAGGATTAAGAATATGTTGTCAACAAGTCCGATAAATATGTTCGTAAGGTGTAAAGTAATCGGGATAAAGCCAGTGGGAATTTAGCCAAATCCAGTGCGCCCATTACTGGAATTTAGTGCGGCGTCTATGAATATCCTTCAGCCCTTAGCTCATGTCGTCCCATCCATTTCCGGAATGGCGGCCGTGCTGCGCTTCCATTATATCGCCATCTGTCGATAAGCGCATTCCTCGAGCGTCTTGCCATTTCACCCCCGGCCGCACCCCCACCCCCACCCACCCCCTCAAGTCCTGCGGCAGGTCGAAGTATTGTGGAATCAAATGAATTGCGAATTTCTTGATTGGGTTAATAGATTTGGCGTTATCCTGCGAGGTTCCGCTGCTGTGCGCTCTAAGGGTGCGTGCAAAAATGCGGCATATTTGCACGGGTGGCGGCGGCAAATTTAGCCGTCAGCAAATACCGCCTCTGACAGTCATTTGTCCTTGCTGCGTGCCGAGGGCGAAGTGTTTGTCAGGCGTCCAGATTCCAGGCAAATGCGGCAGGACGCGAGGGCACAAAGGACACGCGGCCGCGTCGAAAGTTGCCATTGGCAGGCATGCCAGTTGCCGGGAATGAATGAGTACAATAAGCGTTCGTGCGGGCACTGGCGCACCGGAAATTTAGTTTCCTCCATTGCGACGCAACTCCTTGCGCCCCGAGAAGGAGGGTGGCCTCCGCTATTGATTGCGCGGCACGCAAATGTTGCGATGAATTAAACGCCTCAATCTTGATTCGACGCTCGCGTCGCGTCCTCTCCGAACAATTGCGAAAACGGCAAGGATTACGTCCTGGCAGTTGTGTTGACAGCTCGAATGAAGTGGCGTAATGGGAAATTGCAGATGGAGTGATGATGGCATCATGATTATGCCGGTTATGATAATATTCGCAATCAAGGGAGCGAGGTGCGCATGTGGGACGGTTGCCAGGACGACCGGGGGGAAGGACGCCGCTCGCCAGCAGTCGCAGCTTCAAGTTGACGTCAACAGCGCTTAACTTATCCAATTAAAGCTTCTTCCTCCCATTGCTCGACTAACGAGCTCGCAGAGCCCGCCACGCAGCGGTGAAGAAAGGGCTCGATTAGCAGCCCAATGACGTTGATTTGGGGTCGCCGAGCGGATCGGAAATAAATGTAAATGATCATTGAACACGTCCGCGTGATCGACGCGGTAATAAAGCCTACTGGCGGGGCGCAGGACGACGCCTTGGCATTATCACGTCGGGCGCCTCGTCCTGGATCGATGGCTGCCGCCGAGGACGAAACTCAAACAATCAGGCAAAGAAACAAAGGACGAATGAACAAAACGCTGACGCCGACGATGGAATCCACCACCCTATTCGAGCGAAAATTGGAAAACGTCTCCTGAAGGACGAGCATCCTTACGACTGTTCAGTAACAGAGCTAACATGATCTATTAGAAGGTATACTTTCAATATTCATTTAAATCCTGCGAGGTTTCACATGTTTAAGGCAACCAGAAGTGGTCAAGGAAGAAACTCTTTGTAAATATCATTTGCAAAACATCATTAGGTTGGGAAATTTAGAAAAATTTGAACTAAGTGCTGATACAATAATAGGATAAATATAATTAAGGTGAATACGAGCTTCTTCTGTGTCTTTTGGTTGGATCTCCTCTAAGATAGATTTCCTGGTCACCTGGAGAACGCATATCCTTGCGACTTTTCAGAATCATAGTAGACATGAATTACAAGAAGGTATAATTTCAATGGGTATTTAAATCTGCCGAGTTTTCACATTTCTTAGGCAACCAGAAGTGGTCAAAGAAGAAACTCTTTGTAAATATCATTTGCAAAACATCATTAGGTTGGGAAATTTGGATAAATTTGAACTAAGCGCTGACCAGGAGGATACAATATTAGGATGAATATAATTAAGGTGAATATGAGTTTCTTCTGTGTCTTTTGGTTGGATCTCCTCTAAGCTGGATTTCCTGGTCACCTGGAGAACGCATATCCTTGCGACTTTTCAGAATCATAGTAGACATGAATTACAAGAAGGT
>JAOEHK010033083.1:66683-77363 GCA_025447835.1 Labidoglobus nevermanni | reverse complement strand
AATCATAGTAGACTTGAACTACAAGAAGGTATAGCTTCAATGGGTATTTAAATCCGCCGAGTTTTCACATTTCTTAGGCAACCAGAAGTGGTCAAAGAAGAAACTCTTTGTAAGAATTATTTGTAAGATATCATTTGAGTGGGAAAGTTGGAAAAATTTGAAATGAGTGTTAGCTAGGATGAAACAATAATAGGATGAATTTAATTAAGGTGAATACGAGATTCTTCTCTGTCCTCTAGTCTGATCTCTTTTAAGCTGAATTTCCTAGTCGCCTGAAGGATGTGTATCCTTGTGACCTTTCAGGAACATCGCCTACATGATCTATTAGAAGGTATACCTTCAATGTGTATTCAAATCCGTTTTCACATTTTCAAATTAGGTAGGCAGCTTGGAGAAATGTAATAAGCATCCCCTTATTGAACGAGAATTTGCTTGTCCTGACCAGGGGGAAGCAATAATAGGATGAATTTAATTAAGGCGAATGCGATCTTTTTCTGCGTCCCCTGGTCGGATCTCCCCTAAGCTGAATTTCAACAAAGCAGTTGGGAACAAAGTTGCGTCTTAGGGAGAATCGTGCTGATGAGAACACGCTTCATTGTCCGCCATTCATTGACACTCGTGGACGTGGCACGCCGGAAAATTGTACTGGCAAATTGAATTCCATTTAATTGCGAGGCGAGCAAGGTATGAGCGAATAAATAACGATCCTCTTTCGGCTGCGTAGAGCCTGGCAAGGATCGCATTGATACTTGTTCTTGTTTAATGGGAAACAGTTCGCCAAACTCGGCGAAAACTTAAGGCGCAGCACAGAAAACTAAACTTTGACATAACAGTTTACCCCGATGTAGTTGTTTCATGAATAACGCGCGCATTCTACACGCTCCCGACTTTAAAAACAACCCTTGTTCGCGTCCTTCGACATGGTAACTGTGTCAAAGCATCCACTACCTCCTCGAACTTTGCAAATCCGCTCTGGTTTCAAGAATAATTTGACGAAATTGCGGGCCAATTGCAGACCTGGATGCTGGAAGCGTTTGCCTTGGCTTCCAACATGAATCCTCGCTGGGGGCGGCGGCAAACCCTGCTAAAGTGTGCGGTCAGTCCTCGTCCTCGAGAGCATATCTATCAGAAGGAAGCCCGCCGCCAGGCCACTCTAGTGCTCTATTATTCTCTGAGATAGCAGTCGGGAATTATCAGGACTCTTGTAAAAATACGAGCACAGATTCCCAGTTGTCATGTGGTTGACGCGGAGTAGAACTGGGGCCTCCTTGGCGCATTCGTTTGTTGTTGCAGGCGAAGAAAATGAGCGAAGGCAGAAGTCAGCGATCGATCGGACATTAAACGCGACTTGCAATTGCGGTGTCCGGGGGCGGCAGACCATAATAATTCCGCGTAATGTCCCAGCGGCAATAATGGCGCTATTGCATCCGTCGCGAAAATATAATGGCGCATTGCTCCTCTTCGCTCCCCACTCCTTAATGCGAATTCCGGAATAATTCATAGCAAACGGCTTCGGCGCGGACCAATAACGGACGCCAAAAGTGCACGATTATGACCGCAATCTGCACGAGTGTCCAGAGCATCTTCGACGCAGCCCCCAGCCCACTTTTTGCGTGTTTTCCTCGAACGCCCCGGATTTACATTCGCCGGCAAATCCCGGCTAATCTCACGCTGCAATAATCCGCGCGCTCCTTATTTACGGCCTTCAATCCGGAATGAAAGAAATTGGTGTGCCGGAGGCAGCACAAGAGCCGCTTGTTTGCTGTCTCCATCCGGATCAGCGGCGCATTCATTTAATTACATTAATTATTCATCGCGGCCATTACTTCCGCCTTACCGCCACATTTCCGGTGCTCACTTGCGCAAAAAGCATGCGGTTATGAATATCCGGATGACTGATGGACTGGAACGTACCGCAGCGACAAGTCGAAACCGGAAAACTTTTTAATAGCCTCCTCCTCCGAAGGACTATTCACTGCGTCACGTTCAACATAATCAATTAATTATTGTGCTTCCAACATGATTAATGCGCAAGGCGGAAAACAATCGTGAATGTTTAATGAAAAATCTAAATGCGTGAGCCGGCAAATGAAAGCAGCTTTTGATTGCGAGAAGTCGGAAGCAGTGCTGGGGCGGCTCTTCATTACCGTAATTAATAAAAGTGAATGGCGCGAAATCACTCAGAGCTCGTATTCGCAGTCGCGAGCGCGACTCAAAGAGACATGCAAATCAGTTTCAGCTTACTGCCGCCGCCCCCGCCGCCCCCGCCGCCACCCGGAAGTGACGAACATGTTGCGAGTGCGATCCGCGTCGTAATTAAATAACTTTTGCGCACGTGAGAGCGCAGAGAGCCAAAGAATGCGCGAAAGAATTTGTCGCGTTGGTCTTGAGGGCAAGGGTGGTGCGATATTGAAAAGCGCACGAGGGCGGAAAGATGGTTGTCGCGTGCGCGCCGCCATTGCTCATTAAGATGAATCAAAACGCTGTCCTGATTAACGCGTCGCGACGCCAACGCCGCAAAGTTTGCGCTCATCCTTGACATAATTCACGAAATTCTCAGATGCGCATCAGCGGCAGGCGCGAATAAGGCATGGAAATGTGAAGGACGAGGGTGGCAAGCCGACTTGCCGTTCATTAACTTTCAGCCGGCGTAAAAAGCTACTTCCAGATAAACTCGGAAAGTTCCTGGCGCGGCTAGGGCCTCCCAGACAGGTGGAGAGATCACTTTCGGCGCGACATTCTCCGCTATGGCCGCCTAAACCGGATAGTTAAGAACCTGCAATAAAAGGAAACGTAATGAAACCTGTAAAAATATGCTTTACTCAGTTACCCCGTCATTTCCTGTTTCATAGACGTCTTGGAATTGCCGTTTGGAATGTGAAATTACTTAAAATCCCAGCATGTATAGCGGTTTCCTTTGTTATCCGTATTACCCATTCCCATTGTGAAATTGGAATGCATCTAAACGGGAGAAACGCAAGGAAGATAAAAGCTGCAACTGCAAGCGTATATCCTTGTAATCCTGTGATCCTCGCAAATGTCACAATTGTCCATGTTACAAAGGCAATTGATGCGCGAAGAACAAGAGTCCAATAATAGGAGCGTAAAGTGAAGGCTGTCAATATGGGCGCAGGACGACCGCCCAATGGCCTTCTGACATTGTATCAATGGCCAGCATTGTCTGCGACATTTTTAATGCGAATGCCGAGGACGAGGAGGACGCAGGAGCAGCCAGGACATAAAAATAAATATGTTAGTGAGTCTCACAATGAGACAAACGGCTGACGAGTCAGAAAATGGGTCTCGCCGAGTCGACGTGGGGAGGAAGAGCGGCGAGGACGTGATTGGCATGCATTGGCAAGGAAACTCGCCGCGTCGGCAGCAGGACTCTGGACGCGTGCAAACACGGTGTTAATGATAACCAAACAAACGCATATCGAATTGCGGCGCAATGTTTCCCGGTATTTGCCAGGTATTGATACGCCGCAGTATTATTATCCTGCAGCCTGGGACCGGCGTGCTCCATTCCGCCGCAAATCGAATTGCGCGAATTTATGATTCCGAATGCATATGCCAAAGTTTGGCCACCCCCGCAATGTAGATTTGCACTTAATTCGCCAATGCCCCCATCTCACCCCATCAGCGCGCCCGACAAGGGTCGCAATGGCCTGCGAGCGCTCGGAGGCGGCAAAAAGGACTGCCGCATAAATGTAGTTTTAAATGTAACCCGCCCATACTCTGACCTGGGCTGCACCTCCAATAAAATGCGGACCTGTAATGGATGGATGGGGTTCTCAGTGCACTTCGGGCGCTCCTTCCTTCCGCCTCCACACCACCTCCGTCAAGAACACGAATCCTCGCTGGAGCCTACATTTCATCGAGCAGCGAAATACTTCCGGAATCACGGCAGGACACCTTGCAACGCCGTAATATTAGCTAGTCGGTAATGCGATAGATCGGCCGGGAGCTGTAGTGCCAGTGAGATATGTGCGCAATTCGCCGCAGCCGCCCCAGGCCCACACGCCGAGGGAATGCGAGCACGTTTCGGGGCAGCTCAAGGGGTTCGTGTGTGTGCTCTCAGCTTATGCATTCACTAATCTCCGAATTCATCTCCGAAGCCAGCGATCTTTATGCTAAGGCACTATTACTCCGAGTGCCAGTCAATTGGGCTCGGCTATCAATCATATTGCCGAGGGATGTTAGGCGAGGGATGGACGCCGTTCCGGAGAATCCAATTTGAAATTGATTGATAAGCAAGGTCATGTAGCATCGGGCCGAAGAACCGCACACCTTGCAACCATTTTACCGCAACCCATTTGGGGTGTAACCCTCATTGTTTATTCGCGTGCGCCCTGTCAGCGGACATTGCGTCAAGTTTCGGGGGGATGGCAATTCATGGAAAGCGCACGTCGGAAAAAGCAACAAATCAGGCCGTTTGCAAACGCCACCGCCCCTCGAACACGGGGATGAATGGATAAGTGGACATCGGACGGTCGGTCGCGCGTCTCATTTGTCCGATCGCATCCTTACCCGCTCCTGTGAACCGGCTTGGACAGGAGCCGAGCGGAGCGGACGGGGTAATGGGGGGTGGGGGTGGACGTGGCTCGTCCTCGCTGCCATTCAATGCCCTTCTTATCGCTGCGATAATCTATTTGCGCGCTTCGACTGGCAGGTGGCTCGGGGGTGGCGGACGTTCAATAACCACCCTTCGTCCTGCCGCGTTCCACGGCTTCATTGACGAGTGGAAAACAAGCGGTGGTGGTGCGCCCTGCAACCGCCTGCTGTATGTGCGCAGGAGCGTAATTGGGGAATACCGGAAATGGTGCGAATCAATCCGGAGGGGGTTGGCAGACACTTGAACCTAATGTCGTCGCGAATCTGTTTCGGAGTTATTGCACTTTTGTGCCTCGTCCTCGCCCTTGCTGGCAATCCATTACAGTCAGCACAATGTCAAAAACAACCGAAATGATTTATCATGTCAATATGCTCATCGCCCTCGAAAGCGCGAGCAGGGGCGAGAATGCCACCAGATGCCAGTTGCGATTTTCATTTCACCCTCAAGCTGCCATTTCTGCTCTTTTGCTGCAAATCTTCCATTCGGCGAACTGTCAAAACAATCAAGTCCCTCCACCTGCATGCA
Organism: Labidoglobus nevermanni; assembly: GCA_025447835.1. NCBI lineage: Eukaryota > Metazoa > Arthropoda > Insecta > Coleoptera > Staphylinidae > Labidoglobus > Labidoglobus nevermanni. The sequence goes on along the minus strand of JAOEHK010033083.1, from coordinate 72,223 downwards.
CGCGTCTGCTGATGATCTCAGCAAGGGGGTGAAATGCGCCATTATGGCGAATATTAAGCAACAAACAGTTGGGCGCTATTAGAAGCCGCCCCCGAGCAATTCGCTGCGAGTGTATTCCCTCACCGCCCACTGTGAGGTATGGGCGCAGTGCGCGCACAATCCACCCCAAGGGAGGCATTATCCTTGCGTCCAATATGCGGCCCACATTTTTCTCGCGCGCGTCCGTGGATTATGCGCGAATTATCAATATTACTGCGCTCTGCTGGCAAGTGCCAGGACGCGCTACATAATCGCAGGACGCCGGAAGCCATCCCTTATTTCGCCGCCCTCGCCGCCCACGAACTGCTCGATCAGTAATGGCACGAAATTGCTGCCAAACATTTTTCACCGCCAGCGGAGACAAATGCGCGCCGGCAAAAAGGTCACAGGCGGCCGGGGGTGGCAACGGGGGGCGGCTGCAAAGAAAGGCATGCAAGCCAGCGAACTTGCCGCTGTTGGCACTCGCATGGAGATCAATTCGTAAATCATAAAAGATGTGTGTGAATATTTTATACGGATTGCACCCCCGGCCACCCACCCCGGTCGCCCTCGGAAGCAGGGGCGCTGAGTATGTGCTGGCGCTTGATTCTATTTGATTACATTTTTCCTTTATCTGATTCATATAAACTTATGCGACCGCATTCTCTGATTTACGAGCGGTTTTCTCGAGAAAACAGCGCAGCCACCCCCGCCAACCCCCTCCAGCACAACCGAATCAACGCCGACAATGAATGAATAGGCAAATAGCATCCTGCGTTCTTCAATTTGCAATTTCCGGATTTCGGTCGGCGTTCCTGCTTAAAAGGACTCATTATCCTTGGCGCTTTTCGGGAATAAATAATCATTTATTAGTTGTTAACTATCAAGTGGAAAGTTGGCGGCGAGCAATGCGCCGGCGCTTAAAAGCTTTACCTGTTTATCCGCGTTTTTCCGCCTCGGCGACACGGTTATCCTTTCAGGATATATTTGGAAATGGCACGGCTTCAGTATCATCTGCAAATCCTGCGTTATCCGCAGGTTAAGCATCTTGTAAAAGTTTGCGAATAAAAGTTGGACGAACGAAGCGCATGCACTGCTTTTATCCTGCCGATTTCCCAAGGACGAGTTATCCTTGCCACCTGTTTGTCACGCGCGAGCCGCCATTCGAATATTTCATTAGGGGATGCGCGAATTTATAGTTTAATTAACAATCGTTTGACAGGCAGACTAGAAGGGTTGGGGGGGTGCGGCAGGAGGCTGGAATGCCGATGTTGGGCGCTGGACGCGCGTTATGACGGACGATAAATAAAAGAATCGCGTGTAGCGGCGCAGGACAGCGGCAAGGATAATAAACAATGATTACGTTATTTGGGGATCGAAATGCGCTCGTATTAGCAAATAACTGCGCCCCATTACGGCGGGGATGCTCGCCACCGACGACTCCTTGCCTCTAACCGGATCCGCATTATTTATTTCCGCCTGGTAATCCTTAACAATGGCGCACGCAGTAAAACTTCGTTTGCGCCTCGTTATCCTGGCGCAATTAATTAGAGTGCACTGTTTGATGTGCAAACATCTTCGCGGCTTCCTTCGCGATTAGATCGCAATTAAGGGCCGCATCCCCTAATGTCGCAATCAAATAATCGTGGGGCGGCAGGTGCCGCATTATGCAAATCGCATGTAATATTCTTTATTATCCTGGCAGCGGCTTTATTAGAATCGTAAGCGCCCGCCATCCCCCGACCGAGCCGGATTACATTAAGGATAATATTTGCTAGCGCGCGCGCATGAAACTATCAATAATCGCGCGCAAGGAGCAAGGACGAAGCAACCGGAAAAAAGGGAATTTAATTTGTTCCGAAACAATATGTTGAGCGCTCGAGTGGCAACCATTATCCTGGCAAGTTTTCGCCGCTCGCGCATTGATTTCAATGAGTGACGCCAGAGGGCGCTGCTACATTTAATTGAGGACTCGCAGGACACGTGATAACGACGCGTATCACCGATTGATATGCACTTGGGCGCGAGTGGAAAGCGGCAGGAGTGCACGCCGCGTCCTGACAGGACCATTGAGCGAATCAATGGACACTCGAGTGTCAGGACAAGTTCGCCGAGGAGACTTAGCATCAGGACAATGCGACGCTGCTGACGGCAGCGCCACTCAAGGACAATGAGTTGGCGAGTGGAATTGTATCGTCCTGAAGCTGACGCTATATTCCTGTGCGCATTGTCTGCCAAACATCCCCCCAGCCTAACAAATGCGTCTGATGCGAGTGGGGCGCAAGGACTCGTTGCCGCAATTCAATTCAATTCCTTGGTAATTCCTAATTCTCCCCGCGACTTCTTAGCCGCTCCAATGGCGGCAAGGACGAAGCGTTTTCCGGCTCGTCCTGAGCTGCCGTGGAAAACTCGCCGCCATTTCAGCAAATCGACACGGGAATTAAGGAGCAATTTCTCCGCGACGCCGTTTGTTTTGGCAGGCGTGAAAAATCGGGGGTTTTCACCCCCGCGTGGTGGAAAACTGCCACGTTTTCGCACGAAAGGGGTGCGCGCCGCATCGAGTGACAGCGCCACAAATTGAAAATCCACCCTTCAATCATAAGGATGCGGAAATTTTATTTACGCCACGCCGCGGCTAAAGCACCCCTAAGACAAGGGCTGCTTGGCACTCGGCAAAGTCGTTGCTTTGTTTAATCGAGACATTGTCGAAATTGAATGTTTAATCATTTCCACTGTTCGCAGAGGGCAGTGAATTATTGGCGCGCTGCGGGGGTGGCGAGGGTGACTGCATTAGGAGGAGCGAACTAAAGCCTCTTAAATAATTGCGCCGCTTAATAATGTTCTTATTGAATGCGCGCAATGCGAAAAAAGTGCAACAATGGCGCCGCCACCCCCTGGATTGGGGGAGCGGTGGCTTTGTGCACTCCAGGGCGACGCAAAAATTGGCGCTGAGCAAACGCAGCCGCCTCCAGCCCCATCCATCACATGCGAATGCTGCTGATTGCCTGCTGCGGCCAGGTGGCGACTGCCTTGCCGGGGGGCGGCTGCCCATTCACCCCTTTTCTCCGCCGGACACTTTACATTCTGCTGGCATTACTTCCGACAGCGTGATTTATTATCTAATTATTTCATAACGTCATGTTGAACACATGTTCACCCCGGTGTCGGTGGTGGCGGTAGCGGGGGCGGGGGTGGCAGCAGTGCTGGCATCTCTTGGCTGACAAGCAGAACACCATGACTTGCTACATGTAGCAATATAAATTATCGGAGCGCAAATTCTTTAGAGGTGCCGGCAGCGGGATTGGGGGGTGGCGGCAGCGGTAGCGGCGGCAGCATATGAGGAAACTCATATATATAACAGATTGAACAAATTTGCTCGTCGACGAGTTTCCCAATTTTCAATTTTCATTTGCGGCTGTTGGCCGTGTCAGCGCGGGGGGGTGGAATCGGGGGCGGCAGTCGGTCAAATTATGCGTCGTATAAACTTCCAATTTTCGATAAAACAATAAACGCGCGAATAAAATTTGACGACTGTCGTCCTGCGGCCATCACCGGCGTCGTCCTGGCGCAGCACGAGCCCGCCTGACGATGGCATTACATCCACCCTCGAATGCTAAACACGCTCGCGTCAATCTCGTGAGTGTCTCGGCATTACTGGCGGCGGGGGCGGCGGCAGCCAGCATTCCGCAACGTGATCCTGCACCCCTCCACCCCGTACGCAGGCATACCTGCCGACCATGGGTCTGGGGGGCGCAATAATTGAAATGGAAATTACCATTCCGTGTTGACGTGATGCGCGCTCGCAATTTCCCAATTGCAAATTGTTCTCGAACGCGTCCTGCCACCCTCCATTGTCGCAGGACCAAACTTGTATGACCTTGATGTTGCAGCAGGCAGGAATCGCTGGTCCGCTGAGGGTTAGGTCAGCAAAAAGGATCAGGAACTGATCGGAATGGTCATTTATTTCGCGAGAGTTGCTCTGAGAGGGTGGACGCCCTCAATTTGACGTCTGACGGCGTCTAGCAACGCGTATCTGATCCAGTTCGCGCGCGCGCCTCCCAAGGGGGTGCAAGATGTTAATGCTGGCTTAGTGTGAACACTGTGAAGCCGTACGCGAGTGATTTATTGGGGTTGAAACGCAGTTCGACGGCGGCGACGGGGGACGCGGTGGTGGTGGTGGTGGCCGCACCTTCGGGGGAGAGTAGATTACTTGTATTCGCTTACCGGCCGAGCCGAGGGGGATAAAAATTGCGCAAACTTTCGCCGGCGAGCAACCCCAACTTCATAGGTCATCCCCCATCCCTCTTGTGCGCTTCTTACGTGCGAAACGATAAATTACGATTAAGCCGCACTTGTTTCCGGGCGTGTAGCGCTCACCAACACACGGCCGCGATTTATCATTGCGCCCTGCCACCCTCCCACCCTGCCACCCTCCTCGTCATCGATAAGCGCGCATCCTGCAGTTGCCGGCTGCCGAGAGCGCGGCCGTAATTGCACCACGGGGGGTGCGACGAGGCGAACGTGCGCGCCGAAAAAGGACGAGTGCGCCACTCGTATGCATGCGTTATCCTTTATCGCCAGACAGATCTCCGCTGGCCGGGCTCGCGCTTCCGCAATTCGCTTAATGAAAACAATGAGCGATTAGGGCACGTCCGGGTACGTGATTGGAGTGAAAAGAATCGCCAGCACGAGTGCGCCCTTCATCCAATCCTTGCTGCGGTGGCTTCCACTGTCCTTTGACAATCTCCTTGCAAGCATACTCACCGTTTTGATCCTGCGCGAACTTTTCCGGTTAGGCAAATGTCTAAGGATTGCTTGGCAGCTAGCCAAGGCGCCGGAAATGAAATGCGTTTGGGGCAAATTGGCAGGACGTGTGGCGTGGCACTCACGTCAACCTCGATGCTGGGCAGATTGAAGACGATGGACGGCGGCGACTCCTTCGGGACGTACCGGTAGAACTCGACGCCGCGATGGTACCACTTGATGGTGTACAGCGCCACCTGCTCCAGGTCGTAGTCGCACGCCAGCGTGACGGTGTCGCCACTACGCACCGCGTGCGGCACCCGGATGTGCATGTCCTTCAGACCGGAAACGCCTGCAAAGCAGCAAAACACCCGTCATCAGCAAGGCCCCAACCCATGATGGTCTCGTAAAAACAAAGCAAATTAAGGCGGCGACATCGATGCCGATATCAATAAAGCGAACAGTTACGCCGGTCATCGAGCTGGGGAGCCACTGGGGAGCTGGGGGCGGCTGCGAACGTCGGCTAGACGAATGGCTCCACGCAAGAAAACAGATTGGGGACATTCGGCGGCGGCTGGCTGTTTATGGGGCCGTCTGTGACATAGCAGCACTTTGCGTAATTTGAAGTCCACCCCTCCCGCCACCCCCGACGACCAAATCGCCGGAACAGTTTTTATTACGTGTTAATCATTGGCAGCGTGTCATATCGGCGTGCTACTTGCCGGGAAATCCTTTAATCGCCATCGGTGGCGCTCGTAAAGTCGCCACCCTCAAGAACT
>JAOEHK010033083.1:0-51492 GCA_025447835.1 Labidoglobus nevermanni | reverse complement strand
TTTCATAAGGAATAGTGCTCCAGAACGCCTGATATTTATGCATTACTTAATTCAACAGAAAATTATTTAGCTTTAGCAGATATCAATCTGATTTTTATAAGCTGAAGTCCGGCTAATTAAAATCGCAGGTATTTTACCTGTTGCGATTTCATTTTTCCTAGAATCCATCCCAGATTTTATTGAAAAGTGATTTTAAGCTGGTGCATAATAATGAGGCGGTTTTTTGATCTGTTATATTTTAAACAATATTGACAATATATATTCTTGAAGAACTTGAAAGATATGAAAATTATCTAGATAGTTTCTCCACGAACTACATAAAAAGTACAAAAACCGTGCTTCATAATGAATAGTGTTGCAGAACGCCTGATAATTATGCGCAATTTAATTCAACAGAAAAAAAATTATTTAGCGTTAGCAAATTTTAACCAGATTTTTGCAAGTTGAAGTCTTGCTAATTAAAATTGTAGCTTATCTGTGACATTATTACTGATTTTACCTGTCGCGATTGCAGTTTTTCAAAAATCTATCCCAGTTTTTCATGAAACGTGATTTTTACTGTTGCATAATTATCAGGCGGTTCTTTGACCTGTTCTATTTTAATAAGTATTGATAATATTTTGTATATTTTTGAAAGAGTTTGAAGATATGGAAATTGCCTAGACAGTGTTCTCGCAAACTGCACAAAAATCGCAAAAACGGCATAAAAAGTATGTCATAAAGAATAGTGTTGCAGAACGCCTGATAATTATGCAACGTTTAATTCAATACAGAATATTATTTATCGTGAACAGATTTCAATCTGATTTTTATAAGCTGAAGTCTTGCTAATTAAAAGTGTAGCTTGTATTTGATATTATTAGTAATTTTACTTGACGTGATGGCAACTTTACGAAAATCTATTCCAGTTTTTCATGAAACGTGATTTTTACTGGTGCATAATTATCAGGCGGTTCTTTGACCTGTTCTATTTTAATAAGTATTGATAATATTTTGTATATTCTTGAAAGACTTGGAAGATATGGAAATTGCCTAGGCAGTGTTCTCGCAAACTGCACAAAAATCGCAAAAACGGCATAAAAAGTATGTCATAAAGAATAGTGTTGCAGAACGCCTGATAATTATGCAACGTTTAATTCAATACAGAATATTATTTATCGTGAACAGATTTCTATCTGATTTTTATGAGCTAAAGTCTTGCTAATTAAAAGTCTAGCTTGTATTTGATATTATTAGTAATTTTACTTGACGTGATGGCAACTTTACGAAAATCTATCAAAGTTTTTAACAAAACGTGATATTGAGCATGTGCAAAATTATCAGGCGTTTTTTGACCTGCTCTATTTTAATAAATATTTGCAAAATTAAGAAATTTGCTACAAATTTGTAACGAAATTAAATCTGCCTGGACGAGTTTCCCATGCATCATAGAAAATCTGGGAAACAAACAGGATAACAGCTTTTCTTAGTAGTATTCAATAGCGTATGATAATTATGCACCTCGCAATTAATTGTGAAAGTATTTAGACGTGAATTTCAGCCTGATGCACGCGGAAGACTGCAGCATGCAAATGTTTAGTAATTTTCTGATAAGATCAAAGTCGTTCGTTATCAAAACCGCCGCGAATGGAAATGTCGCAGACGCACAAGGGGTGAGCATGTGCTGTGCCCCATTTTCGCCGAGTAAACACGCGTAGACGCTGAATGCGGCTGGCTGCGGAAGAATGGGGATGAAGATGACATGTGCACAAAACTGCACTTGCCGGCGTGCAGTTGACTGGGTGCACATATTGACTCAGCTCGCCGCAATGCTCATCAAAGCACATATTGCGAATGCACGCCGCCATCAAATTACTTTTATCTCGTTGCGCTCGTGCAGCTTCTTCAATCGCGCTCGCAACCTTGTTGTAATTAACCTCGGAGCGTGCGCTTGCCGTCTGCACACCCTGCTAATGTTGCACAATTGACAAATGCCATCCTTTCATCTGCAATTTTGCATTTTGCGCGGAAACAACGCGGAGTTTGAATCATATTTCATCAGCTTCCGCAGTCTTTGCAAATCATACGAAATCCATTAAAGTGCACTTAGCGTACCAGTGGTCGCTCTATTCAGACTCGTTATTTACCTTTTATTCAAATTTGATTCTCGCGCATTAGGCTAACGATACCGCATGATGGAATAAAAGCGACTCGCATCCGCAGCCAGCCCGAAACTTTCGCGCTAATAGTACGAGCAAATTAGGACGCGGCTCTGGTTTCGCTTGCAGATCCATGCGTTGGCCCTTTGTGCCAGCCCATCATTTGTGGCGGCGGCAGGTTTGCCGCGAAAAACCGCCAACTTTCACATCCATTACCAACTTGCATGACGCTTTGACGCTCGCATATTCGCCCATTTGTCAAATAAACGCACACGAAACAAATGGAAACAGGTTCGATTCGCAATTTGCGTTGCAAATGAGCATGCATGGGAGCGCCGCTGCCCCCAGGACCTCCGTTTACCGTCAATTGCGAGGACGCGCTCGCTTTCTACGCCATTGCGTCCGCGCGCCACTTTCGCAAACGGCGCCGGGGGCGGCAGGCGCACTTGCAGCCCCACTTGATTATCATAATATCGCTATTCCGTCTGCCTTCATCCGCTGCCACTTCCGGCGCTGCGATTATCATTTTTTCACAGCGCCCATAATGTCGATTTTACGGCTGCTAAAACTCGCGTTTGCTTTTTACGAACCTCAGCCCCGCCGCCGCCCCCCGCGGGACCCACAATTAATATGAAATTTTAGCCGGCGACCAGCGATGGCAAAATAGTTGCCGAATGCAGTCGACTGCAGTTTTGCTAAAAACATTGCAGAATCGAGATGCATTTGCATAATGCGGTGGTGGAACACAGTGTTTCTTTCCGCCCGGATACTGGAAGTCGTGGAGGGAAACGTTTTTCAAAATCAGCGCGCTGCCGCGTTGTCCTTGCGTCTGGCATTAACAATTTCGATGATGAATTATGCATAGCCTGTCTTGGGTGCGCCCGGGGGCGGCATAAGAAATGCAGATGCCACACATACGTGTCATTTGGACATGCAGCGGAACGTTGCATCTGATTGCAAATTAATGCAACGCATGCTGCCGCTCCTGCTATTGTTTTAGGATGCTCAGATGCTGGCGGATCGAATGACAACAATCCCCCGGCTATTTGTCCTTTAGATTCTTTCAATTGCACATTTTTATAAATCCTATTCTTCGGCCTTTTATTGCAGCCAACAGGGCTAGGGGTGCGAGCGTAAATCGAGCATCGTCCGATTGAACCAGGGAGTAAACGATGGGTGGGCTATTTTGCATTTGCTAGCGCAAGGAGGCGAAAGAAATGGCAGGACGAAAGCCTCCTCGAGCTTTTCAATCGAACTTCTCGCAATTCCCAGCCGTCGATCGCGGCAAATTGCTCCGATAATTGCCGGTTGTGCTGCAGCCCCTGCTGAATATTCATACGCTGCGCATTTCCACGTCTTTTTAAGCGCCAGGACATGACCAGGATACGCTTCAAGGCAGATTGATAACGATTCCTTGCGAAAATTAAATCGTCAACGTGAACGAATGCCAAATGGGGTCCTGATCCCTGCGCTCCCGCACAGGACGACGATCCCGACACATTTTCACACTTTGATTCTATTATTTATGATGATTAACGAGATCTGAACACATCTAAAAGTGCTCGTTTGTCAAACGTCAGACAAAGCAGAGCGGAACTGACACCCCCGCGGCTGGCGGCGGCGGCGGCGGCGAGGATAGTTGTTGAAATGAGGCGAGCTCAGTAGCAATAAGGGTATTTTTGAAGCGCACTCGCATTTGTCTGTCTGCCCACATTTCATATGCTTTTTCAACGACAGTCAACTTGGAGAATCAAAGCAAACAGGCCATGGCGGCGCGGGGGGTTGGTAATGAAAAGTACGTTTTTCCGCTGCAAATCAAAATTCGACAAAAACGGCGTCCTGGACGCGTCCAGATTCTTTTCCGCTCGTCCAGGGCTAAGTATGTGTTTAGCGCAAAAAATGCGGCGGCAAAAAATTTCATTAAAAGTGCGCATGTTTCGCAGGATGCGGGCGCCGGCATCCAGGACGAGAGCCTAGGACCCGGTTCGCAATCAGGCAGGCGGCTGGCGCGTATAAATTTCGCGCAAATTCGTATTCGGATGACGTCTAATTGTGTTTGCCCGCTTGCGCAAAATATTTCGCCGAATTGCTCAAGGCGCGACGACAAATTCCTTTCGTTTGCTCGCCGACTTTTTGCCCGCTGGCGACATGGGGCAAAAAGCGCACCTCCGACGCCGGCCATTTCTGCAAACAGAGCGTGAGGGGCAGCAGCAAGCAGCCGCGCGAATCTGCATTGCAAAATACGAAACATATTTGATATTCCGAGCGAAGCGACTCCAGGTGCACTCCTGCGCCCTGCATTTTTCCCGCTTCCGCGTGTTACGGCCCACTTGTGCGTGATTAATGAGTTTCCAAATGCGGCACGCAACGCGTTCCCAATTGCCCTGCGATTGTCGTCCTGTTGCGGCATAAAACCGCATGGACGCGCCATTATAAGCGCCGCAATTGCAGATAATTCCTGCATTTGTGTGCATTATGTTGCATAAACCCTGCGAAATGGAGCTCGATCCCTCGGGAGCTCTTCTCGCGACACTCCCGAGCGTACGCGCAAAGCAAACCGACTCTAAACTTGCATTTATCCAGTAAATACTACGCTGCTCTCCAATTGCTTTGCGCTATAGCAGGACACGATTAGATGCTGCCCAAGGATTCCCTGCTAATAATCCAAGTGTTAATAACACGCATGTATTTGATATTTTCCCATCGCAAATGCAATTAAATCGCTTGCAAATTGCCAGCAAAGCAAAACAGCTGTCCTGCCGGGAATATCCGACAACTATTGCAACTGATCCAATTCAGATTTCATGAAGAATATAATTTATTCAGGAATCACACTTCATGCTCCCGAATATATTTCTAACGGCTTGTTGATAGGTCCAAAGTGTTGAAAGTGTTGTTATATTGATGAGAATTATATTTCCAAAGGTTTGAAACTATGACATAACAATTTGAGAATTAGAATTTTGTAATTATATAAAGATCAATTCTCCAATTGAGACAAAAGAGAAGAAATTAATTCCGGGTTAGTTTTCTGCCGGGGCGCAACCGACAAACTCCAGAAATTGGTTGGGTAGTTTGTTGCAGGGCGTGTGACACATGAGGCCCTACTATTTGGGCCCATTGTACGTGCTCCTTGTACGTCCCCTTAGTTTTGGGAAGGGAATGTAGAATTGGGGTATCTGAGAATTCCTTTCATCTTCCAGGTATATGAGAGTAATTTCCCGTGCTTGCACAAACGGAACCTCGGGTATTCCCCGTGTTTATTACGAATAATAGAAGATTTCCTGGAGCTCTCCATTTGTGTTATTTTCAAAGTTTTATATTTTACATTTGGAATTTATTGATATTGGCAATCAAGTCTGGTTTTGCCTGGATTTTCCTCGTTGAAAGGTTGGCAATTGACGTAATTTGCATATTAAAATCGGAATTAATTGAACGCGCTAAAAATGAAACAATTTCATCGTAAATAATTTGAGCACAAAATTATCGTAATATTTAAATGAGGGCAGCAATATTCATTGATGATCGTTTATTAATTTCATATTAAACATGAATGCATAAATTCGTATAAAGCGATAATTTATCTAGTTTCGCTAGTAATTGAAAGCAATTGACGGTGTTCGGCGCGTTTCCGGTGCACTCGTTAGAGAAAAGTGCAATCGGCGACCAGCTTGATATTAATTGAATTATAGCCGGCAAGCAATGTCGATCGCACGCGCGGCGTATTTGTGTTATCCTTGCAGGCGCGGTCCTCGCAGATGCATGCTTAATGCGGCACATGTCAAAGGCAGTCCATAATTTTAATTAAATACTGAAAAATGCACGAAGATAGCTGGCGGATCGGCGGCGCAGGGCGCGTTCTTCCCATTTGCAAAAAAATTAATTGAAGTTTGAGTGCGCTGACGGATGAAAAACTAACAAAGATCGAGCCGAAAGTGCTTTCCATCAGCATTGTGCACACATCGCGCTCGCGTTTTCCATTTTTCCCATTTGCGTTACGCTCCACATACGCGCATTGTTCAATTCGACTCGCCCCACGTTTGCGCATATCAATGATGCAAATATGGCGATGCGTCGCGACGCCGCACAGACGCGTATCGAAGGGGATGACGCCGAACGCGACTTATCGACGCATCGCGACGACTTAAAATGCGCGATAACGACGACGCTACTTGACAGGGTGCACGATAGTCTACCATATCTAGACGCGCAATATGCTCGAAATAACAACACAGTTTGGAACGCACTCCACGTTTCAATGTCGCTCATACATCATTTATCCTTGCAAGGATAACTTCCTCAAACATGCCAACAGTTGAAACCCATCTACGCCAGATATCCAAGCATTGGAAACCCGTCTAAAAGGCGTCGTGTTGTTCCTACTCCTTTCTAGTGATTCTCCCTCTAGTCTTGCTATTCTGACTTCGTCCTTGTCATTCTGACTCGAGCCTAATGATTTTGACTCTGGTAGTCTATGATTCCCACTCTAGTCTTAGACTTGCTATTCTGACTTCGCTCTTGTGATTCTTACTCCAGCCTCGAGACTCTGGTCTAGTGATTTTGCATAGCTAGCTATAAATATTGCTAGTATAGCTGTGTCTAGCCTGTGATCATCACTCTGGTCTTTGGCCGGTGATTCACGCTCTCATCCTTCGTGTCATTTTGACTTTACCCTAGTGATTCTAACTCTGGTCTAGTGATTTTCCATTAAAACCTAGTGATTGTCTCTAGTCTTGTGATTCTCTTTCTAGTCCTTGGTTTGTGATTCATCCACTCATCCTTCTTGTTAATTCGACTCTAGCCTCATGGTTGTCTAGTGGTTTTCCATTGAAACCTAATGATTCTGTTTCTAGTCTTGTGATTTTCATTCTGGTCATTGCCTTGTGATTCACACTCTCATCCTTCTTGTCATTTTGTCGCTAGTCTCGCGATTCTGACTCTGGTCTAGTGATTTTGCATTGAAGTTTAGTGATTCTCTCTCTAGTCTTATGATTCTCATTCTGGTCAGTGTCTTCTTATTTACACTCTCATCCTTCTTGTCATTTTGACGCTAGTCTCGCGATTCTGACTCTGGTCTAGTGACTTTACTTTGAAACGTAGTGATTCTATCTCTAGTCTTATGATTCTCTTTCTAGTTCTTGGTTTGTGATTCACACTCTCACCCTTCTTGTCATTTTGACTCTTGCTTCGCGATTCTGACTCTGGTTTAGTGATTGTGCATTCCGACCTTTCGATTCTGCCCCTGGTATTGCGATTCTCACTCTGGTCTTGTAATTTTGCACTCTGAAGATAGCCACTGGCCTTAACCACTCGGAACCCAGAAGCTAGAGTCGTTACTTTGGTTGTGCAAATGCGAATCGAATAAGGAAATTGTCAAAGCAGAAATGTTTGAATGCTTTTAAACACACACAGCATCCCTTCGATGGTAGAAAAGGGCGACGTAATGAGGTCGATGTTGTGCAGAAGAATTCAATTCGCTGTCGCGTTGTAGGACGAACGGCGAGCAGCGTCGTCTACAAATAGTCCAATTATCGAGTGTCAAAGACGGCCATTCTTAGCGAAGGCGCAGCAATGGGAAAGTCGAGGGCAATTGACTGATTGAGGCTGATTAATATTTTGCAGCAGCTTGGCTGCGATTCCACGCGGAAATCGAATTTGCACGCGAACTGAATGAATGCGGCAGTGCGAATGATGGGGCTGCGGAAAAGGGAAAAAGAATGCATTTGCATTGGGAAATTTAACGCCTCGTTTGGGCTGCGGTCGCGCCCGCTGCAACTCGCGATCGTTCATTAAGCGTGCGATTTAAATGCGAACGCTTAATCAGGCGGGCTTTGATAAATATTGACCAGCGGCTATAAATATTTGCGAATGCATTGTCACAGCGGTGCGCATTTGTTGCAACCGATGCGCCCTTTCGCCGATGAGTTTTACCCGATTCGTCGCTGCAATACAAAGAAACTCTCATCAGCAGCAAGTCCACTAATTCCCGCTGGCACGAACGCGTTGCCGCTCGCTTGATTGAGAAAAGCTGCGCTGATTAAGTGTATTTCATTTGGAGCCAGCTCTCCTCCGGGCGCACGCTGCGAGCGACGTGGCGGATGCTGCCAAGAAGTCGACGTCTCAGCGGGCGCGCAACACGATGCGTGCTCGAGATGCATCTCGCACTCATCTCAGCGCCCCGTCGAGACAATTGAAGGCGGCAGGCGCTATAATTTAAATGTAAATTGCCGTCGCCCCTCTCGCTATTGATTGAGGCAGGCCAGGCCCATGTGAGACACCTTTAATTGCCAATGACCATACTGATCTAGTTCTGACTTCTAGTTTCTGATTACTGAGATCTGCCTAATCACAGGTCTTTGCTTGACTTTCCGCAAGAAGTAAATTGTCAGTTGTCACTCGTTTTCCACGATTCCTCGCTCCATTTCGTTGGAACATGAGTTCTTTCTCGCGGAGTGCCTTCAGGGTGCCCATTTTCGTGTCATTGTTTTCTTCGCCGTCGGTTTACAGCAGTGTTCCCAATAAAATTCCCACATTTTGCGGCGAAATGAAAGGAACTGTGTGGGATCTGAGCTGAGGGTGTGAGTGGTGATTTACCACCGCTATGCTGAGTGATGGAGCGATGCAAAGTGAGCGTCCAGTGTCTCACACGATTTCCCAACCGCGTTTGCATTTCTGACGTGCTCCCTTGCATATTTTAGGACTCCATCGGCATCTGCTTCCAGGCGAAGACACGCAACCCTCGACTCGTCTCCTGGGCCTGCACGGAATATGTCACATGCAAGTGAGTAACAATTTAAACATTTGCTCGCTTGCGCTGCGTCGGTGTTTTCAAAATTCAACGAATTTCATATGGAAAATCTGCGTCATTAATTATTAACATTTTGAAGGTGGGATTGCAAATAGGAAATTGTTAGTTCATTTAGCGAGAATACGAATATCGACGTAAAACCAATTGGCGCATTCGCGGCCGCTGCTCTTACAGCGAATTAGCATCCGCATAAAAATCATCCCTGGAAGCCGGAAGCGCGAAACTCGATTCTAATTAGGCGAATGGAAATGCAGCGCGAACTCTTTGCGCTTCCGTCCCGCTTTAATTGGCGCATTAGCGCCGTCTAATGCATGCATTTCGACCGCAACTTTCCGCATCGCCAGTTCGCCCCTAAATCGCAGCATTGTGCGTAAATCACGATCGACGCTGAGCACACAATCGCCGCAATGGGGCAACACGTGTGGCCAAGAGGACGAAACATGTTCCAGCGTCCTGGCTAAATTATGGCCGTCGCTTTCGCAAGCACAGACGGCAAGTTGGGGGGGTGGTCGCAAGCGGCAGCTCTGAGTAAATCTTTCGAAGGGCTGCAAAGTTCCGTCGGGCGGCTCGCGGTTGATTTTCTTTTTTCCAAGGACATTTGAGACGCGCTTTGAAAGACTTGCCCTTGGTGCGACTGGAAATAACGGGGGCGGCAGAGCTGCGGAAAAAGTTGGCGGCGAAAAACGCGAGGACGCAGCGCGGAAATGTCGTCCCTCGTGCTCTGACGCATCGCATTATCCTTGATGATAATTTGATGATAATTGGCAAAAAGTATGTTGACGTATAATTATAAAATTTAATTAAGTTCCTTATTTAAGCATCAGCTGCTGCCCGTTGGGGCGCGCCGGCAACTTTGCGATAAAAAGTGTCAACAAGGAAGCACCGCGTATTGCCTTACAATTTCCCGCGCCAGCTATATGAAAATTCCAAATGGAAATTCATGTCAGCGTCACGTAGCGATTGCTGCGTTTCGCAAGACATTGCACCTTGCTGCAATTATTTTACTGCCGACGTCACTCACAGCCCCAATAGACCGTTTCTGTCTCATTGTTCTAAATTGCAACGTCGCATATTTATGAAAATCTCGTAACGCTGGCAAAAAAGAGCAACAACTCACCAACGTGTCTGGAAATTTCAAATATAACGCATCATGACTGCAATTCCAAAAACAATTCTCCAGTTTATACTACAAATATCACAATTTCAAAATCACATGTTAATCAATATTTTTATATTTGCTAAAATTGAATTCCCATCGGTAATTTTCAAATTAATGTTTAATCTTCAAATAACACGCTCTAAAATCACACAGAATGAAAGTCACACTTTAAATGTTTTTTAAATTCCTCTTCATACCCTGATTTTCATACATTCATTTTCTACATATAACCACTACATATTCTTGTAGCATTGCGATACCTAAAATGTTAGGTTCAATCCCCGGCAGGACGTTGTTATTTAAAATCCAAAAATTGTAGCTATATTTCCATATTTTCACTAGCAATAAGAATTCGAAGAGGAAGAATTTTTGTAAGGAAAATGAGGATGATGATTCGCATCAACTTCCTGTAGATGGCAATTTGTAATTTGCATTCTCTTCAGCAGATGTTTTTGTGATTGGCGCAATTGTTGAACGTAGGGCGCAAAAAGGGCAATTGGCTGAGAGCGTGCAATTCATTTCGGGTGAAGTTCAGCGATTAGTTCTTCCGTGACGAGTAGTTTTCAATGACGTATGAAGTTTAAATGTTCGTTAGTGTAACGAGCGTGTCACGTGAGCGAAGTTAATTGAATGCGCAGCACGGCGGCATTGCGTTAATTTAGTCCTTAAAGCCGCTCGCGTGTGAATCGTCCCGGCAGCCTGCAATTGTCGGCCGGCGTCCGAGTTGCGAAACAAAAGAAGTTGCCGCAGGGCAGGCTCCTGCGCGTCCCTGGACGAAGGTCCGAAATGGACCCCCACGACATCGTGCGCACAATCACGGAAAACCTCGATTCGCTGTATTTATTCAATCGACAGCGAGGACGTCCGCGTCAGGACGAGGAGCGAGGACGCGTTGACAACGTGTCGCCGCTTGTAAACGGGAATTAGCCGGCGACGCTGACGTGAGGTCCTTCAGCTCCTCCACACTCGAGCGGCCAGCCATTCAATATCTCGCAAATGAAATTTGCGGGACGGCTTTAAGGACGACGCGTAAATTTCGTGCCGAATCATTTAGGTGGCTGGCTCGCTCGCCTAATGCCCCCGCGCCACCCCCGCGCGATTCGATCGCAGCGCTTCGCTCGGCCACATGCGGCGACTGAATCGGAAGCAGGTTTTCCTAGATTACAGCACAATGCTCTTAGAGTCGTCTAAATCAGCTTAAAAGTTCCGGCCCGCCGCCGACTGGCCAGCGCCAGGTCGCAGAAGGCGACTCGCCACCCACGCACTCGTTACTTGTGTAAATAGTATCCTTTCAAGGAGCATTCCGCCGAAAAGGCGCATCAATATGAAGGCACATAATCTAGCCGCTCTCCTTGTCCATATCCTGCGCGCAAGCGTGAGAAGGTAGGCTTCCTGCCGCACTCGTCCTGAGCATACCCTATTTCCCAATTGCGCACCCTTGGGCCGCCTGTAATAGATTTTTTACTCGCCAATGAAACAGGAATTACAAAAGACGCATTTCCTTCATCCTTTTGTGTCCACCACACCCCTGATCAATGATTGACTATACTCACTTGGGAATGTCATTAGTAATTAGAGTTGAACGTGTGCGTAATGAAATCACAACGATTTTTAATTAGCTTTAGGCCATGCCAGACGCGTTGAATTGTGGCGCACGGCGTCGCGACACCGCTGCCGTATTCGATCGTTCGATATGCTAATCCTGGCACTAGCAACCACGTCCTGGACGTGCCCGCAAAGCGCGGCACGCAGGACATCGCAGGACGCCCGACGAACAATATTAATTAGCGGGTTGCGCTGAAATTGAGTAATTTTCTGCAGCTTTCTCTGCGTGTCAATTAATTACTTTTACACCTTGTGGATTGTTACAGTATCAAACACACAGTGTCCCAAAGTAGGTACCGTGAGCATGTTACAGGGGTGCCACGAAACTTTTGATATATTATAGAATTATAGAAGAATATTAATTCTGCAGCTCCGCCAAATGGGTCAATTATATAACAATGCCTCCCCAGTTTGGAAACTTCTGATCTACCAATTGCAGTATTGCAGTACCAATCAAGGTGTCGCAATTTAAATAGCTTTTGGGGATACTCATTTCTAGGATCAATGCATGATCAGTGTTTATCTTGTTTCTACGATACCATGTCTTTCAACATTATGGATAATTTTTTGATAAGCAAACGAAAGAACGAAGGTAATCGTTAACATCAAATTCCCGGAAATGCGGGGTATTCCTTGTGCGTGTCCGTTGCGCTTTGACTTTGAGGGATGCCGCGAATTGTAGGTTTATGGTGTTGGGATGCCTCAAATAAGTTTAAGAAACCCTGATATTACACATTCAAATCGACATCAAATGTTGGTTGAGAGCGCAACAATCGATTCCGAAGTCGATATCGGCTCGAGTCGGACGTTAATTTGTTGATTATAATATTGCAATTCTTCTAATTGCTTTGCAATCATTAAGCAGTGTAAACTGAAAACAGTGCAAATGTCCAGATAACGCAAACGCACACTTGGGTACGTATTTAACTTGGCCATTCCCCGACGATTTAGCCTGTGAGTGCTTGGGTCACTTTACCCTTTTCTACCCTCGTAAATTCGCCCACGTTGAGATACTGCCTTATTTACGGCCTCAATCGATAGCATTCTTTGCTGTCCACAATCGCAGCGTAGTGGATTTCGTCAATTCTTTGCACTTCCCATGTAATTCGGCTCTCCGGGAAAAAGAAGCAATCTCGGCTTTGGGTCGGGGATGCTAAGTGCATAGTCACCCCAAAGGGCTTAATCGCCAGATATTGGCCTCTTTCAGACGTATGCAAAACCCCGATGAAAATATTCCATTTTTTCATTACATTTCAGCTGCCTAAGTAATTGTATGTGATGGATATCCTCCAGGTCCATTTCAACGCCTTGATGATGGTGTCGATGGGAAAATGAGCTCTTCGAAGATGCGCTGGATTCCAGGCTACAAGGCAGCGTTCGAATTTTTAAGAAATATTCAAATCTTCACTCCTTTTTACCACCTAGTGCAACTGAACTTATAAACCACCCCTGGAGGCAACACCTTGGACATCATTCCCCGAAACTGGCTCGAAGCATTGTCGGTAGTTTCCTTAATTTGTGGTGATTTTTGGGAAAGTCTATTATATCAATTCATTAATTGCTGGTTAATTGCTGGTGGTTTTCCAGATATTGGTGTCTCTGGAAGCGGGAATTCTTCATGAAGATGATTATGCCTGA
The DNA here is from genome assembly GCA_025447835.1 of Labidoglobus nevermanni. Classification (NCBI taxonomy): domain Eukaryota; kingdom Metazoa; phylum Arthropoda; class Insecta; order Coleoptera; family Staphylinidae; genus Labidoglobus; species Labidoglobus nevermanni. Next base: position 38,144 of record JAOEHK010033083.1, on the reverse strand, counting down.
ATTTGAGTGTCCTTCGGAAAATAGAAAACTTCAAGTTTTCATCATCTTCCTTATTAATATGAAGTGGTATGTACTGCTAGAAGTAAAACAGTAATTGCCTTCCTTTAAAGCAGTCATACTTGATCTACTCCTTTTTTAGGCCCAGCAATTCTGCCGACGTTAAAAATCTAATCATTTTTGAAGGCAGCACATCGTCGTCCTCGATATAAGGTAGAAATCTCCTTTGTTTCCTCTTTGTATGCTTCATCCCACCAAATGCTCACAATACTCTACACAATTGCGAAGCTAGCAATAACACTAGCAACAATCCCGCCTGAGGAGTCTCAGCACAACATTTTACGGCAACACATGGAGAGGATTAAATTTAATTATTTGCGCTGCCAACTGCTGCGACCTGGCAAATACCACAAACGGACAAAGTACGATTGAGGTAACGCCGAGTGCTAAGACAAGGTCTGCGCCTAAGTTACGGATCCCCTTTCAATCATCAACGCAATATTATCTCCGCCAGATTGTTGCCACCAACTGCCCCATTTGAAGTTTTGCCCGCTTTAATTCCATTCGGCTCCCTGACCACCAAACCAAAGCAGAAATTCACATCGATTTTGTTAGTTAGTAGGAAAGGAAAGGGAGGTAACTTCTGATGCGTTTTCCGGCCGCAGTTTCAATATCGAACTATAATTGTTCTCATAATTGGCATGTTTGCCCGGCTCGGTCGGCGGCTTTTGTAAATTTGCTCGCAGCGCATTCGATCGCAACTGAAAAAGTCGAAGGCGAGCGAAAAAGCGACGCGGGCGAAACAAGGAAACAGCGCTCGCTCATTCGTATCCGGGCGGCGAATTAAGAACGGGGATTGAATGAAGTGGAAGAAACGAAAATCGGCACAAAGCGCGCGTAAAAAGCGGCCCCGCCGCCTTCATCGACGCTGAACGACGTCAGTTTTGTACTGTTTGCAAATTACGACAATGGAAATTCGATGCGGAAAACTCGCACGCCAATCGGATACGTTTTTCATCTGCTCGATCGCGCTGCAAAGGAGACGGTGCCATTGTGGGCAGACGTCGTAGGCTTCTTTGCGCAAATTCGTGTTGGCAGACGGCTGTAATCCGCATGCGGCGCAATCAACTCACTGATAAAAGTATCTAGCGTGCTTGATGTGTGTGCTGGAGGGGTGGGTTGTAGCTGGCGGCGGCGCGTGCTCTTGTAGGGGGATGTTTATTTAGTAAATTTGTTTGAACAGCACTTGGACTGCGTGTGTCCGGTTCCGGTACAAGTTTCGAGATTATTCCTGCAACGCCGTCGCCGCCGTTGCTATCGTGATAGGAACGTGGGGGCGGCAGCGGCGGCTGTTGCCCAAATGGAATCGTAAGTGTTTCCTTCGCATTTATTACACGAAATTGCACAACCGCGCAGTCCGGTGTTTGTTGCTTTGTGGTAATATCACGGCGGGGGCGGCAGACTACTTGTCGGATCGCCTTTGTGCCGTTTGCACGTCTGCAAACTATACAAATCTGCGCTCTTCAAATCTTTTATTTAAAAGCGGATTTCTTTAAAGTCTGCTTGCACTTTTATAGAATCAGATGTGGATATTACCTGCCTACTCAAAATCACTAGATCTAGAATTAGGTTTTTCCTCCCTCAGAGGAACTTGGGTCAGACCAATGCAGCCTCCTTGAAGATGGGACGGTGATGGACTCTCCAACTCAGACATGGCCATGGGTTTCCCTGTGCTTATCCATTAAGGTCGGGGTAAATAAAACATCTGCAAATGGCACAAAGGACAAGCCCAGGAAGTTACAGAGTATGGTGGTGGACCCACGGGTATTCTCCCCGTACTTGTCCCGGCCGGGTGGCAGTAAGTACTATTTTTCCTGAAAAGGTGGCGGTATGTCAAAAATATGAGAAGTATTGCAGTAATAATTTAATGAGAAATCTGAGAATTAGGAATTGAGCAACAGTTTTTAGCAGCAACTAAGAAAAAGAAAATACTCTTGGTTTAATATTCACGCTGTCGGAAAGAATAGCTAACATTACGAGTAATTTTTATAGCATCATTTCCAGTGAAATTCGCAAAAATCCCTCGTACACATGCTCATTTCGGGTAATTGAATATAAATTGCATGCAGCAGCGACAGCTGCAAGGGTTGCAGCCGAGGTTGCCGATAATGGGCACGCGGGGGTGGCATCGACTCATTTTTACACACTGATTAGTTATCAACGACACTTTACGCAAAAATTCCAGCGTCGCTCGGACATGTGACTAATTCATTAATGCAATTCGAATTCGGCAATTCACGTTCTCAAACATCCTGACATATGGCTAGGGGCGAGGGTGCGCAAATATTGAACAGCAATAAATCGGCTTGAAAAGGAATGCGGTCAAGATAGGCAATTTTCGCAAAGCGAAGAATGCAGCGCGACCGTAAATCAGCAAGCAAAACAATCCACTTTCCGATCGTGTCCAGACACGGCAGGTCCTTGGGGATGAACCAGTAGGTCGCGCAAGTGTCGTGCGATTCCTGCAAATCTGCAATTTGGCGGAATAATGGTGGCGGTGGTGACGACGGCGGATGATTGAATTGATGTTGCGATTGACGCTCGCACGTCAAGTCGGGGGTGGCAATGGTATCGTTGCCTTAATGCCACGTCCAATCAGCGGCATCGGCATCGAATTAACATAATCTGTCAATTCGGCGTCGCCCGCAATGGAACGCGAACAATAAAATTAATGCAGCGAGCAATTGCCGCCCTCGCCACCCCACCGTGCATCACGAGTCCATAAATTTCGCACCGGCGGTGGCTGCGGCGGCGAAATTAATGCGCCAGCATGACAATCGAATCGGCAACAGTTTTAATTAAATTGATTATTATTTACAAAGCGGCGCTCCGCATATCATTGGGTTTTCCATGCCATTGGCGAAGACGCGACACATAAATTTCGATTAGGGGCGCGACTCGCGGCCGGCATCCGCATTTTTCGCCGCAAAACGCGACAATTGTTTCAAATGTCGTCGCTGAGCAAATGATTAAGACAAACTACGACAGCCAAGACGCATTTATTTGCATTTACAAAACAAGCGCGCTCTGATTTGCCGCCCCCGTTGTCGGCATTATCCGACAGCCGTTTTGTCAACGCAATTACAAGAAAAACACGATAGTTGATGGCTAATTAACACGCTAAGCGGCGAATCCGGATGCGAATCATTTGAGCGAGCATCAAAGGGCTCAGTAGAATACGGCCGTCACAAGCGTTTTAATTTTATTCAAATAGAATGACGATGAACAGGGAGAGGACATTATTGCCCGCATCCTTGTGCGATTGAGCTTGGAGAACATCAAAATTCCAATTCCAGATCAATCCGAGGCGACATTTTTATTTGCGCAGCGCCTGATTTGAGGCAGGGCGCTCCTAAGTGCCAGAGCAAACAGTCTTTTCGAAAAGTTTTCCAGCGATGTGAGAAATCGTTCAGATTGTTGCATGTGGCGTTCATTTTCGCTGGCGAAATTTGCGAATGAATAAATTTATGAGGCATTAAATTGAACAAGCTAAAGTCGCTCAATGTATCGTAAATTGCGGCGACGTCTTAAGGCTGCCTCCCAAGTGGCCACTAACCATCATTCGCCATCGAATAAATACGTCCGCGACACTTTGGGGATGCGCGCCTCGATTGCAATCGTTGCGCCTTAATTAACGCGCCATTCATTCGCGCGATAGCGAATGATGGAATAAATGAAAAGCGCGTTTCGTGCCCGAGGGCGGTTATTACGGTGCTTGTTAATGCTCTGCATATAAGCTAACAGACACTTAACGCGCTTATTGTCCGAAAGTTGAGCCGCTGGAGGCGGCGGAGGCGGCAAAACACTCGCAATATTAATTGAGCCGGTGGGCGACACGCGCCGAATGGATTTATAGACTTTCAAGTGCCCTAAAATACACTTCAAGTCTCATTCGGCGGCTGTAATGCATTCAGATGAGCGCTCAATGTCAGAGGCGGCTTTGTTTTGCCGGTTCCGGCGCCACCAAGTTCGCCGCGCGTTGCGAAACTTGAATTAATGCAATCCGTCCACGGGGCAAAAAACCTCGCCGAATCGCCGTTTTCCAATGGAATTAATTGCCCATTGTCACTATCACATCGCGCCCGATGATGACGCTGCAATTGTTTGCAATTTCACATGGATTATTTCCAAATTGTTCGAAATGATTCACATTTAAAACATATCAAATCAATCTCAACTGAAACCACACACCGCAATTTAAAGCGATTTTTTTACATAGTCAGGGAGGCCGTTAGAGCCATTGAATTTAAAAGAGGCATTTATCAGCAAATCGGGGCTGAAGTTGCGAGTGAAGCAATTTCGGTGCATTTTTAAGCAGCCATTCACATGCAAATATTGGATCACCTACGACTGTTGATTTAGCGTGTTAATAGCAATATATGCAAACAGATAACGCTCTCATTTGCATACGCAATTCTAGGGGTGCGTCATTATAACAGTCGACAATTAGCAAAAGAAAGATGCTGATTGTAAAGTAGGATCACTGTAAATGGCTCCCTTTCTGCTAGTCTCGATGTGGGCGTAGGGATTCGATTAGCGATAATATTCAGTGGCAACAATTCATCTTGCGCCAGGCCGGCAATAAAGTAGGCAACCAGCACGGCACCGGGCCGTTCAATAAACATTTGTTAACGGCACGCGCATGCATAAAAAGCCGGAATCGGCGAATAGATCTTATCGGGCAGCTACGTGCGCGTTTTCCGCCCTTGCACCTCACTGTTTGCCATTGCATTTGGCAATAAAGAGATGCGCAAAGCGCACCGCAAGCAAGCCATTTGAACTTGGTTATTGGACTCGTGGTTCGCCACCGGCGCTGGCCGCTTGATAAGCGAAAAAACGGAAGCGCAATAACAGCAGCATTCAATTTGTATGCGCGAATACCGGGAGATGAAGAAACGCGCGATTCTGCTGCAGGTGACAGCCGCGCCTTGATTATTAATAACGTTGCTCGATTGCGCGCATTTATCGGCTAATTAATCGGACTTAGGGCACGGGGATGCTGCGATTCAATTACATCCTGCCGCCATCGGCGATACGAATATTTAGTCGTCTTCACGGCGCGCCGGAATTAATTGTGGTCGAATTGATGGCGAGCAGCGACACGATCCCAAATGTCTCACTCTTCGACACGAAGCCATCCAGAAGGCATCCGAAGGCGTAGGTGTTCATGCTTCATTGATTTTCATACTTCATTTCGTGATTCCCGATTATGAATGCCTTCGCTTCCTGCCTCCGCTCCGCTCTGATTCACCGCGAGTCGCGGCGAACAAATTCGCAATCTCTTCGCTCTCATTTGCAGGGCGAAACGTGGGAATTTGGCATGAATTTGTCATATGAAGCTGCAATTTCCATGTCCATTCGTCTAAGCGCATCCTAAGCGCTCCTTTGATGAGACCGCCATCCCGTGAAGCAGCAGTAATTACGGGCCAGCGCGCGAATAATTGATTAATCCATTTGCGGCTCGTCCCAAATGACGCTTGCGCACCGTTTCGGAACGCGAAAACACCAAGAGCTGAGGTTTTTCTGGACGCGCTAAGCTGAGACGTCGGCCGACTGCAATCGCTCGTTGAATAAATAAAATTTAATTCGGCGAGTGTTTTCGGCAAGCAGAGCCAGATTGAGCGTCGCGAATAAAACGTGCTAAACTAGTCAATTAACAGACTCCTGGCCAAGGATGTGCCAGCAAACAATGGGAATTCGTCAACAAACTCGAAATACTTGATACAAATGTGATCCCACTTTTTCTCTGTGTCAGAACAAAGTCAGACATAAACAAAATCGCACGTTTTCATGTATTTTTTGCATAAAACCAAGGACAAACATTAATTTGTATCAAATGTGATATTATTAAGAATACGAAATGCAATGAGCGATGGGAACTAAGCAAGAAACCGCTCGGTAGCGCAGATGGGACACGGTTGACCCATGAGTCTAGTTGACTTGGGTTCAATCCCCAGCAGAGCGTTACCGTTGCAATTGCAGGTGTGGTTGCAGCAGTCTTTTCTATGAATTCCTCATCCCATCCCAATAATCCAATCCTATATACCCTTTTAAAAACGAAGAGGCCAACAAACAAACCAAACTAAGCAAGAAGCTGAGAACACTGCTAAAACTATCAATTTCTTTGAATTTTTCAAATTCTAACGCACGTTAACTCGGTTTTGAGTACTGGGTTTGTCAATATTATTGATCTATCTGCATTTTGTGTTCCTATGAATATATCACATATCAAAGAAAGAAGTCTTGTTTGCCAAGTTATAACACAAAAAATATGTAAACGTGATTTTGTCATTTCACCCTTTTTGTGACATCTTTAAATAAATCTCTGCAGCATCCTTGATCATCATTAAAGTGTTTTTGTCAATTTCGAAGTGCCGACTGCGACAAATAAATGTGATTAATCAGTCGACAGCCTTGCCACTGCCACTTGCCAGAAGGGCACTCTGTGCGAAATTTGCATGGAACAAATTATTATTTAAACCAGGGACGGTCCACCCAAATAAGCTCGCCGGCCACTTTGGAAGTGCATCCTGACCCCACATAAAATGATCCAATCAAACGAACATCTGGACTTTGGGTATTCCCCGCTTGGCCCAGAACGGATCAACCTGATCTTGCGAATCATTGTGCATAAACTGACCACGTTTTCCTCGAGATGAAGTACGGGGAATTTTCTGGGGCCTCTGGATTTAAACAATCCGCACATGCAATAAGTCTACGCCACTGACGTAGTGGTCGTCGTACGACTACAGGGGTGGTTTATAATCGCGTCGTTCCCGTAAAAGATATTTGTCGCAATGCAAATGCACGTTGCAATAACGTTGCCTGTCGCATGCGTGGAGAATCTAGCAGGATAAATGAAAATTATAATCAAGCACTAGAAGGCAGGCGAGCGGAAAAGCGTGCGGGTGGAGGGTGAAGGATGCAACTGATTGGCATCCAAAGTACGTTTGCAGCATGAACGTGCTTCATCATTTTTAAGCCGACAATCTTTATGCAGTGATGCTTGTGCCAGAGTGGCTGCCACGTCGCCACCACCCTCTGGAGCAGACGGCGCTTGCAAGGAAGGCGCCTTAAATTAGTATTCAGCGCGGCGGGTCGTCCTCCGAATTTACATTCGTATTAATACATTCGCCCGAACGAGAGACAATGGAAAAAGTGCGCCGCCCCCGCGTGCCCAACCCAACCCCGGCATCGGCGAGAAATTGAGTTAAAACACCGGTTTTATTACACTTTTACCATTTTATCTCCGGCGGCTTGGAAGGGAAATTGCATAGTTTGAGGGCGCAATTTCACGTGGCGAAACAAGCTGCAACAGCGAGCACCCCGCCGCGTGCGCAGGACGAGCGGCCGGAGCAAACTTGCACGCTAATTTACTCGGAATGGCTTATTAGGGTTGCCGGCGCCCCGACCTCAGCATCGTCGCAAATTTGCTGGTGTTTTGCCCAAAACGTACCTTACGACCAGATCCCGGTCGTCATTCATATGCAATTTGAGGCTAGTTGCGTCCAGCCCACATCCATGCGGGGGTGGAATGTGGATTCAGCAAGTGCTTGATCGCATACCGTCTGCATTTTTCGGGCCGCGTATTCGCACTACCCTGGACAAGAAATAATCAGGTCGACTGCGATTTCCAAGAACTCATTCGTGCCATTCCCGGCATGTCCTTTCTCTACGCTCTCTGATTGCTCCACATTCCCACGGGCCGGGATGGCGCCCGGACATGTGAGGACACATAATTCCGCTGAGATTGCGTTCGCAATTAAACTCAGTCGGGGCGGCATATAAAACGCGTATTTGTCTATGCGAGCTGCACCACCCCCGGCCCCTCTCGCCCTCTCAATGGACTGACGAGGCCAAGTGGCAATTGCGAAAGTAGCCGGCGCCGTCTCAACAGCTTTCCAAATGATGCTTCATTAAAAGCAAATGCGGCAGTCGGGCAGACGGCAGGGTGAAGAAACGAGAGCTTTGGGGCAGTAAAAAATTCGCCAGAGCTGCGAAACGCTCTAATAGCGGATAATTACATTCGAATGGCCCATCGAAGCTGCATTGTCTTGGAGATATTAAAATCGCACTTATGGCGCAAGGGTAATCGAATCGCAATAAAATCAAATGAAGAAGGGTAGTTGGAAAATGATTTGTCATTGAAACACGCAATGACTTAATTGAATCCTTGACGAGGACGTGCTTGCAGAAGCGATGCATGCGCATGAGGGTGGATTATTTAGGGGTTGCTTGCATTTGCATGGCCGGCACGCAGGCGGGTGCGGCTGCAGGGCGCGCTGTTGTCAACGTCTCCATCGCGCGCTTCGGCACGGACAAATTTATGCGCAAAAAGTTGAGGGCGGAGGGTCGAAGGACACGAGTCGTCGATTGCGAAAGAATTCGCCGCTTTGTGAATAAATTTCAAACGAAATATGGCGATGTGCTTGCTTGCAGCGCGAAGAAAGTGATAAACCGCCGTCCTTCTTAAATATGCGCCATTTTACGTCGCACTTCTTGCGCGAAACTTCCCTTCAAGTAATTGAATAGACGCGGAATAATGAAAAGTATAACGCAACGACTTTATTTGCTTTATAAAACGCGTTTAATTGAGAATGCAGCAGATTTAATGGATTGTCCTGGATTACCGCTTAACTCGCCGACTTTTTCAAATCGCTCTTCGCGATTTACGATGCAATTAGCCGGCGCAACTCCCTTGGAGTTTGATTGAGGTGGCGCGCGATTAGACGTTTCAGACGTACGCTACAAGCAAAAATGGATTACGATTACTCTATCCAGGTTTTAGCTAAAACCGAACGACTTCACACGGTCACAAAGTTATAACTCTTGAGTCACTTTTACGACCCCTCATCCGACGCATTTCAATGCCGTTTTTCGTGGTTCGTCTAAAAGTGGCAGTAAAAGATGCGCGATTCCATAAATTGCACACAATCTGATTCATTTGTTCTTGCTCTAATTTGCTTTTCTTTCAATTTCTATCGAGATTCTGCAAAACATCAATTAGAAATTAGAAAGCATTTGCATCTGTTGAATGGAACGCTTAAAAGTATTCGTGAAGTACTGAGTGCAAACAGATGTCGCAATTTCGTAGTCAAACAAGCATGTTTTGCGCAAGAAAAACGCTCGCAGGATAATTCTGGAGGCGTATTCAAGTCGTTTCACGTTTGATATATGATGCCAAACATTGCTGCATAAATCAGCGAAAGGTATTGGCGCAAATACCCCGCCGATCGAAGTAGATTTATCAACGAAAAAGCCTCCCGCCTCCACCCCCAGCCCTTCTACCCTTCATCTAATATTTACAAAACTGCGATCTCCCGATACGCACACTGACAATGTCGTGTGATTAACGCCGTGCGAGACAACCCCCGAACATTGTCTCACACATGTTCCGCATTGACAAGTGCCGCCCTGCGAGCGGACATCATCCCCATCACACCCGCTGCATTCGCGTTGCCGGAAGTCACTTGAAATTGGGCGTTGCAATCTCCTTCACTTGGCGTAATTTTCTTCGCAACTTTTTTAATTGTTGGCACACATTTCTCGCAATTTAAAACGCAATTTGCGAAACAAATTTCCTTCAACTTTCAGCCGGTGTATTTAAGCGCGATATGAAGAAATAATTACTTTCTTTGATTAATTTCTTTGCTGGGATAAAATTCGCGTTCTTTAATTTCACTAAATTTCAATCACGTTACGATAATCGTATTTGCCATCAGTCGTGTTTCCGGGTATGTGTGTCATTTGTTATTTCGCAGCGACATTCGCATTTATTCATCAATTGATTAGCTCTTCAAACATTTCAATTTGCAAATCCAATTAAATATGCAACTCCCTCTAGATTACAACGAAAATACAAATCTATTACTTCACACGCAAACTGCTTAAGTTAACAACTGGGCCACCTTGGTCATGCAATAAATCTCCATCAGAGCGATCGAAACGTGTTTTAATTTGCTTTTGTTGTTGCCGCAGTCGAAAACAATAATTAATTAACTTTGCCTTCCGCACCGTGGTCCAGAAGCGTGTGCGTTCACAAATAAATCCCGCTCGCCCAACTTTGCGCCGCAATTTTAATTTCGCCCTCGCGCACATGCCCGCGCCAATTGATTGATGGCGCTTTGATCTGCAAATTGATCGGGGCGCGTTGCCGCTGCACCCCCCGCTAATCGCATCGAATTAATTCGCAAATGGACGAATCAGGCATTCGCCTTACCCGATTGCAAGGCGAGCAAGCCAAGGACGAGTAGCGGTGCTGCGGGCAGCGGAATCATCGTGTTATCCAACCGCCAGGACGGTCCAGGACGTGGACCAAGTCGTTATCGGGGTGCACTCGCCTCAGGCGCGCATTTCGCGCACAACTCCCCCATTCGCGACCGCCGGAATGCCATCTACATCGTACCAAGAGGTTGCGCGCCGCAAATCTCGCGATTAAAATGCAAACGAGGCGTTATCAATAAGAGGTCGTGCTTTGAGCGCGGCCGCGGGACGCACTCGACACTTCCGCTCGTCGCGCTGCGAAGCCACGTGATCCGCAGCATCCGCGTCAGACAACTGAGCGCGCAGACGGCGGCAATCAGGGGCTGCGCGTTTTCCGCCCGATTCGCGAATCGACGACGACAACGCCGGCTGGTGGCGGATGCTCCAGTGCCGGATGCTGCCGCCGAATTCATTGCGGTTTTAATTGTCACCATTCATCCGGCTTCGCTCGTCATTGCATGGCGGCGTAGAAACGAGCCGGAAATAAGTTTGACTAGCACTTGGTTCCGGCTCGCCGGAAGATTAACGACGAATTGATGCGCTGTGGCAATATTTATGGCCGCAGCATCAATCGGTCATGCGACTTCATTTACAACGCGCACTGGACGATGACACAGCTAGGGAATAGACAAATGTCGCATTTATCTCGGCGCTGCCATCGATTCTCTTCCTATTTTGCTAGTTTTTCAACTTTTTGCACATTTCAAACTTGGAGCGCGCTCCAAAATGCCACGATCTTTATGTCATTTTTACGATATAGCCGCATAAATCAAACGCGCAGTAAACATGCTAGCGAAAAACAAATTCCATATCTTTTATTTGGACAATCGAGACAATGGGATGCTGTTAGTACAGATCATATTTATACACATTTGCCTCGCGATTCATGCGGCTCGGTTGTCTCTGAACGGCGATCTGTTCCAAACCTCGGCAACTCCCAATCCAATTGAAACTAAGCAGATAATTGCTAATTAGTTTAGGGATTAGAAACATTCAGTGCGTCCAGTACCAGCTCCCAGAAACGCAAATGTGTTCTTTGACTGCGGTTGCTGTCTTGCTAAATAAAGCATGTAACTGCCGATGCTTAGAAAGCAAGCCACCGAAATGAACTTGCAGGCCAAGCAGCCCTTTTTGTCTTTCTTCTCCATGCCCGTCCCAGTCCCTTCTGATTAGCGATCTGTTATCAAACGTGATTGACCTCAGCCCTGCTGATTCAAGGGTGCTGTCAAAACGCGGCTAGGTTAGGTTTTTGAAAGTAAGTGTAATTCGTGGTTTTCTAGCTTTTTACACAAACAATTCGCAAATCTCAACGAGAACATCGCCAACGTGAATGATGTGGTCCTTCTTCTCGCGCGATCCATCCAAAGACTTCAATTTCGAGATCGGCGAGCAGGTGCCAGGTCTGCAGGAGAAAAGCGTGTGGACGTTGCACAAGGGCAAGAAGAAGGTTTCACCATTCGTCTCATTTGCATTCGCACATATTCACGCCTGCTTCTGCTCGTTATCACGCAGGGCAGCAATGAGGAGGTCTCCGTGTTTGTGTTCGACATCAAGAACGCAAGCGAAACGCAGCTGGAGGTGTCCAAAGCTGCGGTGAAGCGGCTGAAAACGTTACGACATCCCAGCGTGCTCATCTATCTCGATAGCTTAGAATCCGACAAGGTGTTATACCTCGCCACCGAACACGTCGAGCCCCTGTCTCAGCACATTGAGAAGTTGAAGATCGATGGGCTCCAAAAGGACTTGTACATTGCATGGGGCATTTTTCAAATCACCGTAAGTTCAATTCGTGTGCGTTGGCCATACCTCAGCCCAGAGTTTTGTAGAGGGCTTTATCGTTTCTCAACAACGATGGAAACCTTAGACATAACAACGTGAACATTTGGTCAGTGTTCGTCAACAGCTCCGGCGAATGGAAACTCGGTGGGGTCGAGTACGTAGCCTCCGCGCAAGATAACAATGCGATAGCCCTGAAGATCATGCCTTCGCTGGAGATCTACGATCCGCCGGAGAAGAATGACACCGCAAAGCTTCGACAAATGACTAAATGGTAGGTTTGCCCGTCTTTCTTATCCATATCAAGTAACAGCGTAATCAGTTCAACGGATATGTGGGGTCTGGGCTGCCTCATCTGGGAGTCGTTCAATGGACCTTTGCATCAGCAAAGCGCGCTGAAGCAGCTGGATAGGGTCAGTATTCGCCCGCTAACATCCCATGCCCCATGCAACAAGTGCCACTTATTAGATCCCGAAACAACTTGGACCATTGTACTGCGAACTCGTTGGTGCGAACCCGGCGAACCGGCCTAACCCTGCAGACATCATCACGCGATGTCGTAAGCTAGGTGGGTACTTTAAGAACGACCTCGTCGACACGCTGCTGTTTCTGGAGGAAATACAAATCAAGGACAAGAACGAGAAGAATCGCTTCTTCTCCAACCTGACGCCGCATCTCGACAACTTCCCGGACAACGTGTGCACGTACAAGATTCTTCCGCAGTTGATAACGGCTTTCGAGTTTGGCGATGCTGGTTCAGCGGTCTTGGCGCCAATGTTTAAGGTACTCATGCGGCATAATGAGTCGATTGCATGTGATAAATACGCTCGTGTAGCTGGGTAGGTTACTCGATGAAGCCGAGTACCAAAAGAAGATCGTGCCGTGCGTGGTGAAGCTGTTCAGCAGCAATGACCGCGCGACGCGGTCGCGTCTTCTGCAGCAGCTGGAGTACTTCATCGGCCACCTCCAAGCCGGCACAGTGAACGATCAAATATTCTCGCAAATTGCTCATGGTTTCATGGATACGAATCCAACAATACGCGAACAGACTGTCAAAGTAAGTTGGTCGCAATCGCAATTGCAATCTGCGTCATTGCTTTGCCACGTTTTCAGTCTGTGATACATCTTGCACCAAAATTGAATTACAATAATCTAAACGTTGAAGTGCTGCGCCACTTCGCACGCTTGCAAGCAAAGGATGACCAAGGCGGCATTCGCACCAACACAACCGTATGCTTGGGCAAAATCGCGCAGCACCTGCATCCGCAGATCCGCCAGAAAGTCCTCATCTCGGCGTTCATTCGCGCAATGCGCGACCCGTTCCCCCCCGCACGCAATGCGGGTATTCTGGCGCTCGCCGCCACGCAGCAGTACTACCTTCTAACAGAGGTGTCCTCGCGCATTCTGCCCGCCCTGTGTCAATTGACGATGGACGGCGAGAAAGCCGTTCGCGATTCCGCTTTCCGGACAATCAAGGGCTTTCTGGGCAAGCTCGAGAAGGTCTCCGAAGACCCGAGCCTGCGGGACAGCATGGGTGAGACGTATTTGCCCTTTGCGTTTGCCAATGTCTTCACTTTGCGCTTCTCCAGAGGCGGACGTCAACACGGCGACGCCGAGTCTGAGCAACGCGGCCGCCACGTGGGCTGGCTGGGCAGTCACGGCCGTTACAGCGAAATTCTATCGCAGCCAGTCAGATACGGTCAAGTCAATGAATCCCATGTCTAGTCATCGCATGCTCTCCAAGCCTGCGTCCCTAGAGCAGCCTTCCAGCAGCAGCATATCGACGACCACATCTAGCGTCACCTCAATGACCTCGCTGGAGCATGAGGACGCCAGTAGGGGCAACGAGTCCGTGTCGGACTACGACTACGACAACTGGGGCGACATGGAGGTGAGATCACGTTCGCCAGCATTTCCTCCCTTCAACTTATCCCTTTATTATTCCAAGTTTCCCACCACGTCCTGGTTCACATCCGTGTCGCGCAAAGCAAAGGACCACATACTTAACCGGCCCATTCGGTTCTGACCATTCCACCTGATAATCTTCGAAACCATATTTAGACTGGCGGGCAAATGGCAAGTAGCAGTGGCAGTTGCGGAGGCGGCGGCACCAGCGATCCGACATCGCCGCCTTCCGGCTCAACCACGCAAAAGGTCACCGACGGTTGGGACAATGAGGAATGGGGCAGTTTGGAAGAGGAGCCAGTACGTATGCGATCCGCATTGCCCACGAACAATCCGCTATCAATCCACTTTTAAGAGCACTTTGACCCAACAGGAGGCCGAGGCGGAGTTGACTTCTCCGCCATCAGAGCCCTGGTCTCCCAGCGACAATACGTTGCATAACTGGAACTCTGACGGTGTGAACAATCGCAATCGCAACAATCAAAACGTGTGGGACGAAACGGAATTCGAGCCGCTGGAGGAGCCGGTCATTAATCCAAAGCTGGAGGAGGCGAAAAAGAAGCGCGAGGAGCGCAAGCTGATGCGGCAGAAGGAAATGGAAGCACGACGTGCCAACCGGCCCTCTTTCGGTGGTGGACCAATGAAGCTGGGCTCCAAGAAGATGTAAAGCATTTATCCGTTTGCTTTTGCAAACACTTGCAGCGATAGCTTGTGCCACAAGAGCGTTTTTATCAATTTCAACGATTTTTTAAATCTTGTCCGAGCATTTTCTACGTTTTCAACGCCGTTGTGTGAGTGTCCCTAATGTGTCCTCAATGCTACAGGTAAACCTTATTCCGTTTCTTTGAATAGCACAATACGTGTTTGTACTCCCAATCGTAACATTTAGATTTACAAGTTCTGAAAACTTGATTGCTTTCAAACAATAGAACTGTTACAACTACAATTGAAATGATTAATTCGACGAGATAAAAACTCTGCTAGTTCATAAATTAAGCCATTGCTGAAGTTTTGACTAATTTTAAAGAAAAAATTTTCGCATTTCCAATGATTGACAACCTCTGGCAAATCCTCACAATTTTCAACGTGTGGAAAGTTGTAGCTAGATGTGCATATCCCATATAAATGGAAACAAAGTTGCAAATATTTGCTGTTTCCTTTAAATTTGCGAAAATTATAATGAATTCTTTTAATTCAAACTGTTCCAGTTCTTCAATGACAGTGACAAGGACACAGCTTTCATTTGACAGATGTGTAACGCTGAAAGATGTAAGCAAAACGAAGCAGTTATTTGTTTAGAGTGTGTTTTGATGTTCCGTTTGTGTTTCGTCGTGTGTTTTATCGTAATTTTAGGCAAATTAAACGTACGGAGGCAATTTGTATTCGCGTGGGGAATGTAGAAAGCATAAAGTCTGCGACATTGCGTTACGTGGAACTTGTGCGTGCGAAGCACGATACTACAAATCCTAACGGCGATGGTGATTTAGAACTTGCTTGGGAGTCAGACGAGACCCCGTTGCAATGTATTTCCCACTAGGTTGGCCTAAAGTCCTTAAAACCCACAATCTGGGTGCAACCACTCTGAAGCAGGTTACCTCAAACCGAGATCGAATATTGTTCGCAATCTTAACAGAGGATTCTCTAGCGATTTGGTTCTGTAAGGTGAGCTTTTGATTCGTTGCTTTGCATAATTTCTTTCAGTACAAGACGCTCGCATTTTACAGCCCTGCGTGCCCATTGTGCTCCACAAGAGATCCTCAGAGTCTCTGGCGAAATTCGGCATCAACGTGCTCGTTGATTGGAAGCCAGACTCGAGCAAACTCGTAATTGTTGTAAGTGAACAGAAAGAAGGAAGTGGCGCCGCAATACTAATATTTAGGTGTTAGACATCCGAGGGGCATTTGTTATTCTACAATTTGAACGTTATTCCGGACCAGAAGGGTCTCTACGTACAGACGGATTCTCCGCATGCAAGTCTGCGGCGGGACAGCGCTGAACTCTTCATCAAAGAGACTATTCCGGCACTGCAATTGTCGCCAGTAAGTAAACGCTACTTTTGCAAGACAGTAATTGATCGCATCATTGCGCTTTCCATAGTGCGACGAAAGCATGGTTTGGGATGGGAAAATAACGAGCATTGTTTGCATTACAATGACGGAGTTAATGATTGCAACGAGTAATTCGCACGTTCTGCGCTATCGCTGGGATGGCACTCAGAATCGCGACTACAATCTAGATCTACGACGCATTCCTTTTTGTATTAATCAACAAGTCTCCAAAGGTAGGTCGTATTTTCGATATTCAACGCATTTGCCCACTTTCCGCATTTGTGCAGCTGTGCCAATCGTGGAAGCAAATACTTTCATCACATTAATAGAGTATTCACCGCTGGTTGGCGGCTTTGCCATTGTTTTGAATGATGGCCGAGCTGCTTTCCTGACTGCCGCATCACTACGGTTTGACCCAAATGTAAGTTTCCCCCAAAAAGATGCGAACATTCACAAATATCCGCATTTCCCAGCAAGTACAAGGAATCTGGGCGCAAAATATTGAAGATGCAACATGCACAAGTGTGAACCACAAATTCCGACTGATCACGTATGGAAGAGCCAAGTTAGTTTATCCTTGAACAGCAATATATTGTCTCGCAACAGGTTTTTTAAGTACATGCGGCTAATTTCAGCTCAGAGGTCGTAGTTTACAGTATCGATGAAACGACAGGAGGACTCGTCGTCTCTCACAACTGCGTCCTAAGTAGCAAAGATTATCCTGGCTGTCCTGGCGGCGTCAGCGTGTTGAAATGGACGCCGGATGGGTGCGCAATGGTCGCCACGTGGGTCAAGGGTGGCTTTGCGATCTGGTCCACGTTCGGGGCGCTCCTTATGTGTTCTCTAGGCTGGGATTATGGTCTTCACGTTGATTTGCAGAGACACAACCCTTTGCACATCGCGTCAATGGTGAATTTTCATTGCAGCTTTCACCACTCTTCTTCAACATCTCTGACGCCAATTTTAGGAATGGGGCACTGAAGGTTATCAATTATGGATGATTCGCAAGCAATTTCGGACGAGTAGTGATGACGCGAAGAACGGTAATGCGAATGAAAATTGCGATTCGACGCCCCTGTCGACAAGTCTCATTCAATTGGACTTTGCGAAAAGCGCACTCACAATTAATCCCTGTATGGTGCGTTTCCTTCACCTGTGACGTTGAATTTCCATTCATTGTCCTTGATACGTAGAGTCACCATAGTCACCTGTACCTACAAGGCGAAGATAAACTCTACATTAACTCAGCAGACACGCTCGTCAAGATTTTCGCCGAACGAAGCGGCGCAAGCACGATGGATGACAGCGTGTTTCCCGGTGAAAACTCCCCGCTGGAAACGAACTCCCTTGCCGAAGGCCGCCAATGGCTCGTGATCCCTGTTCCGTCCACGTACACGGCGACGAATTGGCCCATTCGGGTAAGCATTCGTCTTATTACTTGAGTTATTGCGTCGACTGCACATTTAACGCTATGGAGCAGTACTCGGCCATAGGCCTGGACGGACAAAATATTGCGATTGCGGGACGCGCCGGCATCGCGCACTATTCGATGCAGACGCGTCGCTGGAAGCTGTTCGGCAATGAGAGCCAAGAGAAGGACTTCATCGTGTCGGGCGGATTGCTGTGGTGGCGCGACCACATTGTCCTCGCCTGCTATTCGATTGTGGACAACGGCGACGAGATCCGCTTCTACCCGAAGGACTGTAAGCTAGACAACAAGTTCGCACGCATCCTGTGCGTCGCCGCGCCCATCCTGCTGATGAACAGCCTCCAGGACACGCTGATCACGTTCGGCTCCGACGGCCAGGTTGCCGTCTGGGCGCTGCGGCAAGTCGACTCTGCGAACAGCGTCGACGTATGCAAGCTGCAGGTGGTTGACATCTCCGCGCTCTGCGTCCACCCTGCTTGCATCGTGTCGATTACCCTGACGACGCTGCGCGCAGAGTCGCATCGCGGCCACAATGTCCAGTCCGAGAGTCTCGTGCTGAACGTCAGCGGACGGCTGCTGATGGTGCAGCGCGAGTCGCGCAACGGCGACAAATTCACATGTTCCATGCCCACCGTGCTCGCCAGCTGCGTGGAGAACGTCTGGGTGCCGGGCCGGCGAAGGCCCGACAAGGTGCACCTCACCGAAGCGCTATGGTTGTTCTGCGGCGCGCACGGGATGCGCGTCTGGCTGCCGCTCTTCCCTCGCGATGGCGACATCAGCCACTCGTTCATGTCGAAGCGCATCATGCTCCCGTTCCACCTGAAGATCTACCCCCTCGCAATACTCTTCGAAGACGCCATCATCCTGGGCGCCGAAAACGATACGGTTCTATACACTTCCGACAGCAACTCGCCGTTTTCGCTGCCGTTCAGTGTGCTGCAGCGAACTGTACGTAGGACACTTGACACACGATCCAAGTTTGAGCGCAACTTCTTTCTAGAGTCAGGTGTATCTGCATCAAATCTTGCGGCAACTGATCCGCCGCAATCTCGGCTACCACGCATGGGAGATCGCCAGGTCGTGCACCAGCCTGCCGTACTTCCCGCATTCGCTCGAACTATTACTGCATGAAGTGCTAGAGGAGGAAGCGACCAGCAAGGAGCCCATCCCTGACGCTCAATTGCCCAGCGTGATCGAATTTATTATGGAGTTTCCGGTG
This sequence comes from Labidoglobus nevermanni, assembly GCA_025447835.1. Classification (NCBI taxonomy): domain Eukaryota; kingdom Metazoa; phylum Arthropoda; class Insecta; order Coleoptera; family Staphylinidae; genus Labidoglobus; species Labidoglobus nevermanni. The sequence continues at coordinate 19,447 of JAOEHK010033083.1, read as the reverse complement.
TATTTGCAGACGGTCGTGCAATGTGCGCGCAAAACCGAAATTGCACTTTGGCCGTACTTGTTCTCCGCCGCAGGCAAGCCCAAGGACCTCTTCCAGGAGTGCATGGCGAAGGGGCACCTGGACACGGCCGCGTCCTACTTGATCATTCTTCAGGTAACAATCCGCGCGCGTTAATGAGGTAAGCAGTAAGTGGGCATTTCCGACTAGAACCTGGAAACCTCATCGGTGAGTCGACAATACGCCACGCTGCTCCTGGACACCGCGCTGAATCAGTCGAAATGGGAGCTGGCCAAGGACCTCGTCCGATTCCTGCGCGCCATTGATCCCAATGACGTGGAATCGCCGCGCAACTCGATGGTAATCCCGAACAAATTAAACCAATCGCAACCGGCCACGCCGGCGGTGTCGCCCAACGCCGAAGACATTTCGCTGGTGCTGGGTAACGTACAGCGGGTGCGCAGCTATAGCACGTCCATCACGCCAAAGATCAGCGACAAGTCGTTGTCGATCGCTGCCAGCATTTGCGAGTCTCCGCTGGCGCAGCAGCGCAAAAAGAGCGTGCCGACCACGCTGACGAGGAGCGATAGTCGCGACTCGGGCAGCAGTAGCACAGCAGAGGAGTTCTTCATCGATGTGATCTTGCAGCGGCATGCCAGACGCTTGTTAGCGCTGCACAAGCTCACTGACCTGGGCTACTTCGCCGCCCACCTTGACTTCCACCTGGTGGCATGGCTAGGCAAGGAGCGCGAGCGTGCTGCCCGCATCGACGACTTTGTAACGGGCTTGAAACAACTTCACGACGACTTCCAGTGGCCGTTCCCGCTCACGAGCAATGTGGCGGTCTGCGTCGCGCGCTCCTTGCCAGAAAGCCCCTATATCGACGACAGGTTCAAGCTGCAGCTGGACATGCAGCACACGTCATCGCGCGTAGGTGATTCGGGGTACGTCAGCTACCCTGGCGTGCGCCACATGGGCTTCGGCACGCCACAGAACACGCTGGAGATCAGCTCGCAGATGACGGAGAGCGCCAGCGACCGCGGCAGTCCCGAGACGACTGTAGAGGTACGCGCACACAACAAACACGACCCTTCCATGCGCGCAAATCATCCAGACAAACGGGTGTTCCTCTACGATGCGCCAAGGTCTCTCTTTAACTCTTATCGCATGATGGAAACACAGCTGCGAGCGAGTGGCGATGATACCACAAGCACCGTCAGCTCGGCCTGGGGTGAGGACAGAGAGTTCTTCGGCACACACTGCAGCGGTGAGAACTGGGAAGTTCCCTCGACGCAGATCCTGGAGCAGTTATCCAATGCGGGTAGCAAAGGATCGCAGCGATCGGAGGTTCAATTGAGGCAAGTCGTCGCCTTGCCCTTGTTTGCGACAGAACGCAAATTCGTCGAATTCACAGGTATTTACTGCAATTATTCATGGAAGCGAGTTGCCTGGAGTGGTCCTTGGTCATTGCTGTCCTCCTACGAGATGCTTTAGCCGTTCTGCGCACCGTCAACGCCGCCAAATCGCCTGATCAGTCAATAGAATCGGTGAAGCGGCTCAAGCAAGGCTTGCAGATCCTCCACTTCTGGACCGACAGCGAATGGTGAGTTCTATGCGCGCCAATCCAGCAAATGCGATTTAAAATAGCAGCATTATTGTAGTTTGGGCTACAAACCGTTCATGCTAGCAATACAAAATCAAATCTCCGTCCTGTCAACAATTCTTGCGACGAAAATTCAGCATGAACAAATCCAGGAACACCAGCGTGTCATCTCAGCGACCTTAAGCAAGGTGTCCGTGACGCCCATTGGCGTCAACGGTCCTTCCAGATCCCGCAAGTCCAGTTGTAATCTAGGCGACAAAGACCGCTTGAGCGCAAAAAGCGCCAAAGACGAGGCTGACATTACTCAATTGGCGAATAATCTTAAAAGCGTTGCGTGCGTTGCAGAGCGAGACGCGAAGACCGAGATCTTGCCCACCGAAAGCAATTGCATCATTTCGTAAAAGCCCCTCACGATTTCCTGACGAAGCAAATTTCTACCCGTTATTCGCGCACCAAACCTATTTCAATTTTATTGCATATATATTTATTAATATTGTTAAGGCATATTAGCAATTTGAATTTATCGCCGTCGTAGGCAACCTATTTGACACGTGCGTACTTCAAGATGGCGTTGAGGCGTCAGTAATTAAGAAATTGAACATTAATTGCAAAAAGCGATCAATCAGTGCAATCGCCAAGAACAGACGTTACATATTTTCGTACTACAGTCACTTGCGACATGGTGAGCAATCTATTTTAACACTTGTCGAACGTAAACACGAAAGAAACTTGCGTCAATTCACACATGAAATACGTCCACAAAATATGTTAGTTTTTGAAGCGAAACATGAGATTGTATGCACCTATGGGCAGTCTGTAAGACCTCGAGGATGGAAGTCTGAGTTGGAGAATGACAATTCATAAAATACTCGCGTAACTCTCACAATTAGAAAGTTCCATATGAAGCCTAACAATTGGCAAAGTGAGATTTTATAGCAAAAGATTTGCTTAGCATTGTTCGAAATTTACAATAATTTGCATTACGAAAGCCGCATAATGTTGAACCTTCGTTATTGTTTGAAACTCGTAGCCAAATGATTGATGGATATATCCGGTAATATGTTAACAAATTAACAATACATACAATGTTAACACGAAATAAGCAATGAACGACAATCGATCGATGATCATTCCCAGGCGTATCCACACATCTTGTACCAATAATTTTCGCCGCTGGGACTGCATTGCAATGGAGTAGGAAGATATTCCCTTCTGAAATTACCTCCTTTTATCATTTCGCCCAGATTCCTCATCAATATCAGCTTACTGGTGTTATGGCCGGCAGTATCAGAATATGTTCAAGTAATTTATTTTGAATAAGTCTTGTTATGACATGGGGCGGTTCAAAGTTATGCTTATTTCGTGAGAGATTGAGAACAACGATGGTTATCAGGAGACTTATAACGTTTCCCAGCATTAGACTGCTGAATTTGTAAACTAAAAGTAGACTCGCTTTGGCATAACGCTCTCGATTATTCTGCGAACAAGTGTTACCAAGTTCTGGCACTTTTTCGCTGTGCATGGGAAGCACTATGGCCAGGCCAAGTGTCCCGATGACTGTGAGCACGAATTGCGCACTCACAATGCTGCATTTCATCAGGTCGGACGGAGAACTCCAGAAATTTGCGATTGCCAGTGTAAGCACAACTGAAAGTTGCAAAATAATTATCCTTTGGCCAAGTTCGACGCCCAGCTCAGCCATACGCAGAATAATTGTGTTGAAAAAGAAGTTGTACACGTCTGCAGAGCGTTTTACTTGGAAGCGCAGTCTGAGGGGCGGCTTTCGCCGCAAATACTTTTCGATCGACTCGCCTGCCAAACCATTGAATGCGGGATACTTATAAGTCTCCGAAGTGACATGCAGAATCTTCCAGGTGCCTTCAATCCTCGACAAATCTCTCTGCAAATTCGAATTCAGCCTAGTTTCCGTGAAATCAATTCTGAGACTGTCAATATCTTTATGCCATGTGCTAATATCTATGTTGCAGGTATGCTTGTCCTGTGGCCAGTGTTCAATGCCATTGAGATTGCACCACGTGGTAGTGGCGAATGTCGAAGACCAGTCGACGTCACCAGTGTGTCGCACTTTCAAGATCTTGCCGCGGAATAGTTGGATTTCGTTGATATCTTCAGTGCTGCAAAAGGAAACAGGTTGGTAATTTTTCCATACTAACGCACCCTATAAATATAGGAGTACTTTGTTACTATTAATTCGGGCGCCCACACTTCGCTTCTCTGCATCGCAATACTTTCAAGTCCGCTATAATTGCTCGGATTCCATCTTAAGGTGTCCAGGTGCCAGGCCTGCAAGCATACACCATAAAATATCAATTGCGTTCCAAGTATGCTGACAATTTTCGAATATTACGATGAAAGCGCGCCCTTGTAAAGTCATCGTTGATTGTTGTTCATTCTGAAACAAATTCGCTGCAGAATGCGATGCAAGTTAGTAAGGGTCTCTCACCAAAGAGATGAATTGCGTCTCCAAAGAAATATTGATATTTATCATGCCGTTCGAAAGTAGAGAAGGATCCACATTTAGAAGATCTTGTCGTAATCGATCGGTTTCAGTGGGTTTTCGCGTTCTCTCCAATGGCAATTTCTCGTTAGAGATTCTCCTTCACATTTCCGATTCATCTTACCCTCAATGAGGTTCCATTGCTGTTACCCCTGGGGCAGTTGAAAAACCATTTCGCTTCGTAGCTCTCCCATATACTGAAGCTGAACACGGACACCTCGATGCGCTCGCTGTCTTGGTAGGTGAGGAACGCAATTTGTTCGCCCTCCTTTCCCACGCTGATAAGGCCAGCTGAAAGAATGAGTAAATAGCTGATGCATGCACGAGTAGCGCGCAACTACTTTTCTCGATGTGTATCCAGAAGCTAGTTACGTCCACCGAGGACAAGAGCTTTGTTTGGCGGAGGGATGCAAGCACGTCGGATTTGATGCGTCTGCGGATATCGCTGAAGGAATTGCCGCCGGCGCCGATAACGATCTCGTACACCGCGTCGGAGGCAGTCACCTTATCATTGGGGGCGAGCAAAATGTGCGCATCGCTTGCGGCTAGCACTGAAAAGTGGAAATCCACCGCAAGTCGCTCGTCGGTTGCGGCCGGAAGGGAGAAAAAGTCGTTGTACAGGGACGTTCGCCGCGTGTAGACTATTTCGCACTTGTTAAAATCTGAAAGATGGCACGTGGGAACAATTCTCTTGCGTATTCAACATTACCTGTGAAATTGTCGGGGTAAAAGCTGGCACTAGTGAGGAACTTTACGAAACTAGATGAGATCAAGAAGGCGGCAATAAATCTTGCCGAGTTATGCATTCTACTTCTTTGCACTTTGAATACCATCAAGTGTTTGTTGGCAATGTTTGCAATATATTCGTTGAAGGCCGTGAATCTTCCTATCATACATATATCCGGCGTGTTGAGTCGAGTGATAGCCAGCAGGAAATATCGTAGATAATTATGGCGCTGATTAGTTGCAGTGTTTTGTGAAACATCAATACTTGCGAAAAAAGTTCGGAATACCAAATTGGCATCTTCAATAATAAACAACTTTACTAGAGTATAGTATAGCTATAACAAATATTAATCAATTTATAAAGGATGTTAATGGACTGCAAAAAATAGCGTAATAATATTTACAAAACAATATGGATTCAAAACAATAACGTTTGAACATGGGCAAAGCGGGAGGACTGATATGGCACGTGACATTTACATGGGCGAATATTGGATTAGAGTTTGGTCGTGGCTTGCAGTTTTACATAGCGATTGTGCTGCTGCTCGTTGCCGAGCTCGGGGGGCATAAAGCACTGATGCGCGCTGAGCTTAGGCCGCAGGAGTACGCGGCGCACGCCCCAAATGAGCGCGATGAGCATGAAGCTGAGGATGAGGAAGATGGAGACGAAGGCGACGTCCAGCGCACTGAAACGGCGCGCGGCCGCATGCCTGAAGATGGTGATGCATCGGGGCTTTGTGCCCTCTGGGGCGGCTATAACATTCGCGCACACCCGGTAAGGCCCCTCGCTGTAGGGCCCTGCGTAAGTGTACTTGGGCTCTGAGCAGTTGATGCGTCTCTGCGCCACGAGGACGCCCTGCGCCAGCACTGCGACGTTGATCTCGCAAGGAAGCGGTGCAGAGGCGGGCAGCACGTTGACGCGAATAGCCAAGCTCCCGTCTTGTGACAGATTCGCCTGAATGGCAATTATTCGCGCGGTCTTGGGGCTGCCTTGGGCGCCAGACGTCCGAGGCAGCAGCCGCGCATTCTGGAGCAGCGGAAGCACGTCGGAGCAGCCGAGAACTAGATTCAGGTCATCCGCACGTGCTTTGGCACCAAGCAGGACCACGCAGTAGCGGTAGCGATGGTTCATCTGCAGATGCATTGATGCTGGCACCGCCAAGCTAAGATGCAGCGGGTCGTCCACATTGCTGGAGTTGCAGGCTAACTGGCTCGAGCCCAAGAGCACTTCGGCCTGCTCTTCCTCCTCATACACGAAGATGGCGTCGCAAACGTAGGGCACCGCGGCCCGGTCCACGGCCCACCTCAGCGTCACTATCGGCCCCTCGCAACTGATGCTCTCGAGCTCGATTCGCACTCTGTCCACTGGGGTCGTCTCTGCACCGGTTGCCAAGTCGTCCTCCTCGCCGCAGACGAGCTCCTTGATGATCACATTGACCAAGAGGCCGTTCTCTAGGCTGGGCGGCGTGGCGCACACCGCGCTGGACTTGTCTTCGGCCGGGAGGTCGGCTGCGTCCAGCCACGTGGCGAACTCGGCGAGACTGCAATCGCAGTTGAGCGGGTTGTCGGCGAGCGTGAGCCGCTGCAGGACCGTGGAGTTGCGCAGGGCGTCGGTGGCGACGATCGAAATCTCGTTGTCGTCCAGTCGGAGGTCGGCGAGGGCGCGCAGCGGCTGGACCAGGTCGGCAGTAAGCGCGCGGAGGAAATTGTGCCGCAGATCAAGGTCACGCAAATTGACTAGGTGCGCAAGGGATGCGCCCGACACGGCGACAATGCGATTGTGGCCAAGGTCCAGTTGGGTCAGCGCAGTCAGATGGCTGAAGGCGTTGTCCTCCAGCACGTCGATCTGATTGTGGTTGAGCGAGAGTGTGCTCAAGTTGGCGAGCGCTCGCAGCGCGCCCATTTTAATGCTGCTGAGAGAGTTGTGGCCCAGCTGCAGGTCGCTCAGTGCCCGCATTGGCGGCAGCGAACTGGCTCCCAGCGGTCCCACGAGTGCATTCCACGAGAGATCCAATTCCTCGAGACTGGGCAGAGCCTTCAGCCCAGAGATTGCGGACAAGGTCAAGCGGTTGCCGCGTAGGCGAAGCACTTTCAGTTGCGGCAGGTCGGCGAAGGCGTTCGGGCCGATTCTCGTGATGGCGTTCTCGCTCAGCTCGATGAACGACAGATTTGTCACACCCTTGAAGCAAGCAAGCTATACCCTTGAACTCATTGCTTCAATTAGCATCTTACTTTAAACGAATTGTCGTCCACCAGTTTCATCTTGTTTGAGGAGAGGTCTAAGCGATCCAATTCGGGCAGTGTTCTAAGGGCCAGCGTGGGCACCAGCGACAGTTTGTTGTTGGGAAGACCCAGCGCCTGCAGAGGGGCGGCCAAGCCATCGAACGCACCCGGGTCCACCTGCGTGATCTCGCCGGAAGAGATCACAAGGCCGTGGAGAGCCACTCCGCTCAGCACAGCCGTTGGTAGGCTGGTGATGTTGAGCAGAGTGCAGTCCAACAGGGAGACGGTCGCATTCGCGCCCAATGACCTTAGTTTGTCACCTAAAACAATTGATTGCCTTACTCTATTATCTCTACCCACTGGCATGCTTACCTATCATTTGGATCGCACTTGGGCAGCTTCCGGTGCATCGTAAAGTGTGCGGCATGTCGCAGGTGCATTCGATGAGCGGCTGCTGCGCGATTTCCGGACACCGCCACGTGTCCCCGGGTTGCTGGGAAGTGGTGCCGGCGGGCGAAGCGGCGCGTCCGGTGACGTGGAACAGCAACCAGCACCAGAAGGACGCTTTCAGCCACATCTCGTTCTAATTGCGCCTGCGAAATCATTGAATCGCAAAAGTTGGCAAGCGCAGGATTTGCAGCCTTATCCGAAATTAAGATTAGTGCGAGCGTGCTCGGATGAAGCGCATTGCGGATGTGAGTCACGTCGTTGGCCTCTAATTAAATAAGCCATAACTAATTGCTGAAATTTTGAACCTGGTGGTGGGCCAAACTGCAAGAAGAAAGCAGTTTTGGCGGCAAGACGTTAAATGTCGAATACAGTAGCCGAGAAACGTTGTGGTAGACAATTGTAATGATATTTATGTGGCATTGCTGCAATAGGACGTCTGAAAAAACGGCAGCGGCGCTCAGGTTCGCGAATATCTACACCAAATGCCTAGGGCCTAGGTCAGGGCTCGCGAACCAGCGGCTCGCGAGCCACACATGTGGCTCTTTTAGACGTATAGTGTGGCTCTCTCTCACCCTCAACCGACCCGAAAGTTTCATGAAAATCTAAGCGACTGTTATAAACCGCAGATATTTTGGTAGTGGAGGCTCCTTTGTACATTTAATGTGGCTCTTTTTAGCTCCTGGCTGGCTCTTTTAATGGTCAATTGGCTCTTCCTCGCTAAAAGGTTGGGGAGCCCTGGCCTAGGCAGAAGTTGGACTTTCTTGCATTTCTTGCCATTCCCGCATCTGTCTCGTGACGTTTCCGATGTTATCGCTTCCCTGCGCCGTCTTGTGACGGATGGCATTTAATATCAATGAAATGCATTTCGCATACAAGTTTGTAATTGGTATGCCCTATATGCATTTATAAGTAGGCCTTATCATTGTCAACATAAACCACTCAATCTGCAGGAGTTCATCTCCAGTGCCAATTTACATCCACACTCTGTTGGGCCAGACGTGGCTAATAAATAAATAACAAGTTAGCAAACCTCTATGGCAAAACTACAATCATTCGACAATTGTATCACGGCTCATCATCGAGAAAGTTTCAATTTGCCGCCAACATAACTTAAATTGATTGATTATTTATTTATATGGCTAGGAAAACATCTCCTCTTCACACATACAAGAGGCATTAATAAATCGCGTGGTAGCTAGTGGTCAGTTGGGAAACAGAGCGATGTAGTTTAAATTCCTACGACAGAGTCTGCAATCTCACAGACACCGTATAGTCAAATCGGGCCCCTCTCTGTTATCAGACTTGATCAGGTAGTACTAATTTGGAATACGAATTCATAAAACATCATTTTTTCGATTTGGATAGGAAGACATTTGCAATAACTTGTCGAATGTAATATAAAGTTGAAAATATTTACAAGGCTTCATGGTAGCATTTGCAAAATGTAACTCTTGCAGAACTCGCAGGAAGAATTTGGGGTTGCGCATTCATTTCCAATGGTGAATTATAAATAATTCAGCAGGCTCGAGGCTGCAGCGAGAATTATTCGAATTCGCAATTTGAGTGAGTCCTGCCTGTTTTTCGCTCCTCTGTAGTCCTGACTGCGAATTTATTGTGCCCATTTATTTTCAATTTACTTCATTTTTAACAACACTCGGCTAAACACTCGGCTATTAAACAAATATTTTGCTCATTTGGCCTCGCCGTCACTGGTTTTTATATTTTTGCATTTGCACACTTATTGGCAAACTTGCTCACAATTTGTGAGTATGAAACTTGTACTGTTATCTCGATTCTCATCTACAGTTGCCGCACATTGCCGCAAGAAAATGCTCGGAAAAGCACACACGCTTGCTAGCATTCAGTTTCTTGTTCTTCTTCTAGACTGCTTCCGTTCCTCTTCTGATTACTTGGGATTGACGTACGCGAGAATGAAATTTCATTTAATGCGTTACTTCTAAAGCAATTCAGAGACATTCCATCTTGGGATTGAGCACTAACCTACCCCATTCGATACTCGCTCACAATTTCCATGAATAAATTTATGAAAAGTGCTCCATTTCTGAGAAAACAATTTTCCTGCTCGTCGTCTCCGTTTTTCCGTTGTTTAGTGCTTCATATTGCATTAATTCATGCGGCTGATCTCGGATCCCTTTCGCTCGGGTGTAATCCGGCAGCTTATCAAAATTGCGGCATTTCGCAGCCGAAACGCGGCCGCACTCTTTCAATATTTCACCATCTCAGCGATAAATTTTCGCATTCATCAAGTTTATGACCCGGGCGGAAATCCGCTGCTGCGAAACGACTACTTTTATGCCCTCCTATTTGCATTTCCTCTAATCGCAGCCAAGAATGGCAAAGGTTAAATCCTCGCAAACATCAAGCATTTGCGCTAAACGGGGAAATTCTAATCAATGCATTAATCAGTCGTTCATTAATAAGTCACGTTCGCCTATTTCCAGCTGCTGCTTTCCCGCCCAGTATCCATCACGCAAAAAGTTCCCAACTGCAATTACTTGCTAAATTAGGAATGCAATTGGAAGGGTAATAGATCTTCCAATATATGGTGAAATACTGGGAAAGACGTCATGTGGATATTGGAAGAAATTAATCACTAATTTGGAAATGTCATACGAACTTTAAAATTCTTTGCATTTTTAACTTTTACTGCCGCACGCAGTATCAAAAATTAATTCTTTTCATTGCTTTAAAATTTAATAATCGGCAATCAATAAAAGCAATTTAAAACTACTGGTTTAAGAAACATACTACAGGCTATACTGCAATTTCTTAGACGTAATCAAAGCAATGCCTCCACTCGATGGATGGCCGAATGCAATTTGGATATATTTAGCAATTGCGCGACGAAAAGTAACGTTGGATAACATGTCACAGTGACCTTCGAAAATGCATTGAACATGAAAATATAATCACCGCATATAATTGTGTGCAGCATGCGTTAGCATTGAACTTTAACATGAATTGTTGATTTGGCACGGCGCAACAAACACAGCCGGGTGCGCTCGCGCTAGTTAACACCTAGAGCGGTTGCGAAAAGACCTCTCTTATCATCGCGCTCAGGAAGATGCGACGTCACTGCGACGTGCCGGCAGTGGCACTTGTTTGCGCGATCTTGCTCTGTAGCAACGCAATCGCGATCCGATCATGCGACGCGAAATTGTTTACCACTTGCGGCCTCCTCGCGGAGCTGAGGCGCCTCGGCGTTTCGAATAGTTTCGTCGGCAATTGTGAGTAGGCCTGCAGTCGCAGTCAGTCGTAGTCAGTCTGGCCTCCCCAGGGATCTGCCTGGTGCGCAGTGAGAGCTTCCTGAACACGTCCACGGTATCCGATAAGGGCTACGGCAAGCTGGCGCTGGGCCTGTTCCAAGTCAGCAACGATCAGTTCTGCAAGTACAAGAAGCCTGGTGGCGATTGCCGCATGCGCTGCGAAGGTAACCGCCAGCGAACTTTCCTCGCCCCCCCGCTGACTCGCTCTCTGATACGCTCGCCTGCGCAGATCTCCTGGATGAAGACATCGCCGACGACTTTCAGTGCGCCAACAAGATCCACGCCGAGCACGGCTGGCAGTGGTGGGCCGGATGGATGCGCAATTGCCGCAATCAGCCACGTGCGACCGTCATGCCCATTTGCTAACGTGTGGGCAATCTCGGAACGAGCGCGAATAAACGCCAGAGATCCCGAAATTCCTCCTCGCAAATATTTATTGCATTTATTGGCTAGCCCCGAACGAACTAGGTTTGCTTTCGTGTTAACATTTGTTGAGCGCATCTTTAAGATGCACAATAGGCCGAAACAACACATGGCTGTGCTTGCAGAAGCATCCACCTGTTGAGGGGTGCATCGCAATGATTTTTGTCGCGGCGTGGCGCGCGCACCTCACCTCATTATCGGTTTCCGCGTTGCGAAAAATGCCGCATGGGCGCGAGTGGGCACTGCGCATATCAATGAGCTCCTAATGGCTCTGCCACATATGGCCGCACATGGCACGTGGGCCTCGATGGCGTCCGTGCGACCATCGTGGCCGTCGCCACCGTCGGCGATTGCGTTTGTTTGTTTTTTTCTTTGCTAGCAATCCACTCATGTGTGTGGGCGTCTTCGCCAGCGTGAGGCGTTGTCGGTGGCACTCCTTGCTCAAATGCGATTTCGTAAACGCGCGGCCTTTCTAATTCGTGTCTGAAATGCCGCTAGGTAAAGTTTAACTGCATCCCCTTTCCAACTCTCTATTAAAAGACAATAAACATGATGGCAAGAAATAAATTCATCTAGATTCGAATGGAAATGAATTCGCTTCCCGGGAAGACGTGTCTGTGTTATCTAGGATTGCCAATACATGGCAAACACAATGCAAGTGCCTCGAGGAAAGAGTGTTGCAAAGCGATCGCAACAGATGTGTGAATGGAAATTATACTGTTAGTAACAACGCACGCAATCGCGATTCAAAGTGGCGCCCACGCGAAAATTTCAATATTGGGAAGGACTTGCTCAGGCCTCGTTGACAACAGCCGGAAACAACTTTCCAAAGTCTTTAATTGAATCGCAACGCAGCGCTTATTGTCAGTTAGCAGTCAATGTGCGATATTAATCCACTCTCAATGTACCTGTTGACTTGTCGAATTTAATCTAGCGATTCTTGCGTGACCTCATGGTCCACATGGCACACGACCTCGGAAGTGATAAGCGGCAGATGATCCCACTGAATCTAGGCCACTCATTGCTCCTCAGGTGCGCGCGTGTTCTGAGGCGGAAGCTGCGCGTCTGGACGCGAAGAGCAACCAGCGAGAACTGGCGCTGGCGGCAGCAGAGCTGGACGTGGGTTACCTGTGCGTGCGTGGGCGGCTGTCGGAACAATGCGCCAGCCACCTACACAGCCGTCCGGTTCTCTTGCTCGTCCTACACGCACGCAGCCGTTCCGATAGGGCGCAGAGGAAGAGATGCTCTCAATCGCAGACGTCTCACTTTAATTGCGTTCTCACCTCGGGCAAACGACCCAATCTAATGCAGATTGCAATCGAGCAATCTCATGCAATTAGTTTGCAATTTAGAGGTGCTTGCAGCAAAAAGCGCGCTTGATAAGAGTACGGAATACGCGGATAATTGGCTGATATTCGGCTAAGAAAAGATTAATGATTCTAGCAACTACCATATTTGCATCTACGGTGGAAAACTTTGCAAACTTCTGCCGTAATTAGCGGGAAAATGTAGCTCAGAGAACACTAGCAAAAGTTTGCATGTTTCCCGGGCGACCGGCAACCAATCGTGACTTGTACTTCCAAATATCCTGAGACGAAACAAACAAGGTGTGAATCTAGATGTCCACAAATAATGTGCTCACCTTGTAATTGGCGATAACCCCTTTCTTGGCGTACATCTCCTCGATTTCCCCTTCGACCTTCTCCTGCATCGTGCCGCGCACATCGATAAAGTAGCAATTGCTATCAATGTAATGCACCGAAATTGCTTTCCGAAACCCCTAGGATGAAGTGTGTGAGCTATGCTTTCCATTCGTTTTCCGTCCGCCGCACGCACCTGAGTTAAGTTAGGCCCAGATCCATGCACGAGAAGTGGGTGAAAGAAAATTGTGTCCCCTGCTTCCATGTCCATGTAGACTTTCAGTTTCTCGTCCACATTCTCAACACCCTGGTATGTCTTGTTTATGATGGCCGAGTAACCATGCGGCAGCAATTGGTTGCGATGCGTTCCAGGCAGGACGAACAGACACCCGTTCTCCTTCGTGCATCTCTCCATCGCAGTCCAGGTGCCGCAAATTGAATCCGCCGGCCGGAAGGGAAAGTAGAACAGGTCCTAGAGGAATTGCTCTTTCGTTACGAGATTGCAGTCTCAATTGAGGCGCCTGGCACCTGGTGAGGGGGGTGGATGGCGAACACGCCGGCCGAATTCGGCGGCTTGTTAATGAGCATCGTGTTGGCGGCGGTCACATTGGGGCCGACGACGCTGGTCACGATGTCGACCACTTTCTTGTTCAGCGCATACTTGGTGAACAGAAAGTCGTCGAAGGCAAAGTCCTGAATCTGAGAGCAAGAGAGAAGCTTTCTTGCAGTCTCTGGTCTTGACACGTCGTGACACCCTTTGTTACTTTGCTAATCTGATATTCTTTGTCGGCGTTATCCGCTCTCCGGATGCCCCTATCTTTCATGATTGTCAGGCCGTCAACTTTCACATTGCCGCGGCAAATGTCCCGGAAGCGCAGAGTGATCGCGGCGAGGTCGTCTTCCGAGATCAGCTTCCGAAACGTGATGTATCCGTTCGTCTCGTAGAAGTCGCGCTGCTCCTTGCTGAATTGACCCCCGTCAACCGTGAATCGATAGCTAGATTAGAACATTATATATAATCGAATAATTTCGAGTTCAGTAACTTGGTATATATCTACTTTTGCTCCATTATGGGCTTCCGAACATGAAGGAACTTTCAGGAAACAATGTTTGAGACCATAATCGACGCGCTATCTCTATAAATACGCGCATGTAAATCAGTGCTTACCAAACTGTACGTGACATTTTTGCCAAATTAATTTCCCTTTTAACGCCATAAAACAAATATTACAAGACAGTCTTGATAGTCACTGAAATTATCATCATATTTCAATTGCAGCAAAGTTCAAATAATGTGGACAACGCCAATAGATAAAGTGTCAAAGGTTATTCTAGACGCATAATAATCTCCGCTTTTGCATTCAGTTAAATAAAGTTAATTTATTTTCATTTTGAAGTGAAATTTAAGAAGTCAGTGGCGCAAACTATTAGCGATATTGTGAAGTATGCAATTACGTATGAAGAAACCTTCCGGCTTATAAAGGTTCCGTTATTACACAGTAGAGGCGCTGACTTTCATTGTACAACTTTTTAAAAATTAAGCATTTCGATGTAATTAGCTAATTGCTATCCGCGTTTGCATCATCTTCCGGTTTCGGCTTACGAGGTGGCTTACATTCGGGGTACTTGTCAGTCAAGAAACTCCTGATCTCGCCGTACTCCGCAATCAAGTGTCGCTTAACACTATCCTGATTGCGAATTTTCTCCTGCCTCTTAAGATAAATCTGCCAAGACATATGTTTGGTGTAGAACGGTGGGAAGGTCTTGCGCTTTAGAATCACTCGATCGTCTAAGCAGTACTGAGTAAAATCCAACGTCTCATTACTTTTGATCTCCGATGATAATCGAGATTGTACCGGAGATGCAAGCACGTTGGGAAAGTATCCGTTCTCCTTGCAGAATTCGACCAAATGCAGGCGTTTCTCCTCCACGATTTCCGCGTGGCTTCGTTGCCGCATTAGGCCCAGAAAGAATGCTTTGGTGACGTATTGGACATTGGTGGAGCCCTCCACCTTAGCGTGGATATCTTTGATTCCAACCACCTCGCAGATGGTCTTTATGGCACGATGACAAACTAGACCGTGACCCGGCGGACGTTGGCTAACGAAGATCTTGGTTTTTCCAAATTGCGTGAAGAAGTCATGGTAAATGGTGTGGTTGCGAAAGACTTTCAGGCAGATGAGCTTCTGACCAGCGCGATTCTTGGCTTTTCTGAGCGCAGTTCTCGACTCGGTGCCCTTTCCAATAGCGAATCCTCCAAGCCCATTGGCATTGCCAGTCACCACGAAGGCAGAAACACGCCGCTTACGCCCCAAGTTGCCTGACATGTTGGTTACAGTCTTCAATTCCAGCACTTTGGTGTCAAAGCCTTCAAAACGGTCTTCCCCAATCGGGTCCGGAGGACCAATGCTGCGGCCTGGCATCTTGGCGCCTGACCATCCTCGCTCAATCGGGCTTAGTTTGCCATATCTGAAAGTCCCCATTGTATCTCGAAGGGCTAACAGTCTCTTCTCGCGTTCAGGATCTTCGGGAAGCTGCTGTTGTTGCACCAGCTCTTTGCCACGTATTATAGGAGTCGTCAGACCTGGCCAAACCATGTTCGCTTTGCCTACCCCAAGCACCTGTCCGCGATTCAAATCTTTTATGTTCTTCTTGGAGACTGTTTTACCGCGACCTCGTTTCTTCCCAGCATTGCTTACTGATGTTACGCCCTTCCACAGTGCTTCAGCCGGTACTAAAACATTGTTTTTCGTTTATTAGGTAAGACAATTTCAGGTTAGATTACTCACATTTATTAAAGAAATTCGTTTGCCTCGAACTCTGATGGAATAGGGGTGCGAATACATTTTCTACTCTATTTTCAATACTCAGGGCTATTCCCAGACGATTAGTAATTGATAGTTTCCGTAAATTTCTTGATAAACACAATATTTGATTAGCCATGACTCCGCATCAAACACGCATTCGACATTGCGATCTGAACGAACTTTGCGCTCTCAAACTGTTAAATGCCATTGTTGATAGAAGTGGCATTTAATAGTTTATACTCAATTCTGAAAAGCAAACGAATATGCCGAAGTCGAGTTTAAAGCCTGTGTCATATATGAAATTAAAGGTAATTCCATACAGTATCTAACCGTAATTAGTAACGCTTAATTGATTAATTAGGTTCCGGGGAATCCGCAAGAAGGTAACAAAAATCATTTTTCGAATTTGATCCACATTTGTGACGCATACATCATCCGATTTTCAATTGTTATACATCAAATGAAAGGTAATTAAATAGGCTATTTCATGACATTAACAATAGCTCCATCTATTATTTATTTTCGGAGATATTTGTAAAAGACTAAAAATAATTAATCGCAAATATCTCTGCAATGGGTGATCCGTTTGAAACGTGTCATATATCAAATGAAAGATAATTTAAGGCACTAATTAATCATCGGAATTAATGCGCGATTAATTAATTAGTTTCCGAGATAATGGCGAAAATGTAAAAGATGTCATTTTCGATAGTATCCAGTATATCTCTGGAATGGATCGTTCGATTTTCAACTATCTAACATCAAATGAAAGGTAATTAATTAGGCTATTTCATGACATTAACAATAGCTCCATCTATTATTTCTTTTCGGAGATATTTGTAGAAACCTAAAAATAATTAATCACAGATATCTCTGGAATGCGTGATCCCTTTAAAACGTGTCATATATCAAATGAAAGATAATTTAATACTCTATTTAGAGATCGTAATTAATGCGCGATTAATTAAATAGTTTCAGAGATACTGAGGAAAATTTAAAGGAAGTCATTTTCCAAATTATTGCCCATATCTTGGGAATGGGTCGTTCGATTTTCAACTTCCATACATCAAATGAAAGGCTATTAAATAGGCTCTTTAATGATATTAACAATAGCGCCATCTATTTTTTATTTTCGGAGATATTTGCAAAAAACTAACAATAATTAATTGCAGATATCTCTGGAATGAGTGGTCCATTTGAAACGATTCGTATATCAAATGAAAGATAATTTAATACGATATTAAAAGTTAATAATTAATGCTCTATTATTTAATTAGTTTTAGAGATATTTGGAAATGAACATCGCGCGGATCAAGTGCCATTTTCCAGCAAACTACTTATCGCAGGAGGACTTACTATAGGTCATTAGAAAGGTAATTTAATTCCCTATTTTATGAACATGGTATAATTATTCTATCTCTTTTTGTTTTCGAGATAACTAACAAAAAGTCTATTTACAAGAGAACTGCTCATCGTAGCAGAACGTGTCATGGGTCATTAGAAAGGTAATTTTAACATCTATTTATAACACTCAGTATAATTATTATATCTCTTTCTGTTTTCGAGATAACTAACAAAAAGTATGTTTACAAGAGAACCGCTGATCGTAGGAGAACGTGTCATGGGTCATTAGAAAGGTACTTTCACCACCTATTTACAACACCCACTATCATATTTCTATCTCTTTTTGTTTTAGGGATAATCGCAAAAAACTAACCGCTCATCGTAGGAGGACGTGTCATGGCTCATTAGAAAGGTAATTTTATTAGCTATTCATAACACCTAGTATATTTTTTCTATCTCTTTTTGTTTCAGAGATAATCGCAAAAAATGAACCGTTCGACATAGGAGATCGAATTATGGTTCATTAGATAGGTAATTTAATAAGGAATTTAAAACACTTTGTATAAAAATTCTATCTTTTTTAGTTTCTGAGATAATCGCAAAAAACGAAAGTAATGACGTCATGAGCAAAATTCTAGAACAACTAGCTTCGGGGAGGTTGGATTGTGCTTTAAAGTCAAGCCACTTCTTTGAAATTAGTCGCTTTAGAGTTGCTTTCAACGAGGTAGCTGTGTTAATGTAAGAAATTGCAATGGCAATATTGCCAAAAAAATTCCATGAAATTTCATGGAAATTTCGGCGCGAATTACATCCGACCTTCTCACGCTTCTGCTCTACTGGTACAAGGACCCGAAAATTTCGGCAAAAATTCAATTAAATTTCACGGAAGTTTCGGCGCGAATTACATCCGACCTTCTCACGTTTCTGCTATCCTGGTACGAGGACCCGAAAATTTGCCCGAAATTTCCGTGAAATTTAACTGATGAATTTTTGGCGAAATTTTCGGGTCTTCGTACCAGGAGAGCAGAAACGTGAGAAGGTCGGATGTAATTCGCGCCGAAATTTCCGTGAAATTAAATTGAATTTTTGCCGAAATTTTCGGGTCAATTCACAAATTACATGTTAGATGGCGCCACGCAGTCTAGCCGCTCAAGAAATTAATTTAAAATCAATTCCCGGAGAATGGCTCATCCGATTATCACGTGTCATATATCAAATTAAAGAGAAAAAAATGTGCTATCCAATGGTATCAATTAATTTCCAACCGGATAATTAGCTTACGAGATAGTAAATAAATGAATTCTCAAATTACATGTTAGATGGCGCCACGCAGTCTAGCCGCTGAAGATATTACTTTAAAATCAATTACCGGAGAACGGCTCATTCGATTATCACGTGTCATATATCAAATTAAAGAGGCAAAAATATACTATCGGATGGTACCAATTAATTTCCTACGGGTTAATTATCTTACGAGATAGTAAATAAATCAATTTATAAATTACAAGTTAGATGGCGCCACGCAGTCTAGCCCCTGAAGAAATTAATTTAAAATCATTTCCAGGAGAACGGCTCTTCCTATTATTACGTGTCATATATCAAATTAAGGAGAAAAAAATGTGCTATCCAATGGTATCAATTAATTTCCAACCGGATAATTAGCTTACGAGATAGTAAATAAATCATTTGCCAAATTACATGTTAGATGGCGCCACGCAGTCTAGCCGCTGAAGAAATTAATTTAAAATCAATTCCCGGAGAACGGCTCATCCGATTATCACGTGTCATATATCAAAATAAAGAGAAGAAAATATACTATCTGATGGAATTAATTAATTTTCTACCGGTTAATTAGCTTACGAGATAGTAAATACATCAATTGTCAAATCACATGTTAGATGGCGCCACGCAGTCTAGCCGCTGAAGAAATTAATTTAAAATCAATTCCTGGAGAACGGCTCATCCGATTATCACGTGTCAGATATCAAATTAAAGAGAAGACAATATACTATCTGATGGTATCAATTAATTTCCTACCGGTTAATTAGCTTACGAGATAGTATATAAATCAGTTGCCAAATTACATGTACGATGGCGCCACGCAGTCTAGCCGCTGAAGAAATTAATTTAAAATCAATTCCCGGAGAACGGCTCATCCGATTATCACGTGTCATATATCAAATTAAAGAGAAAAAATAGGCAATCCGATGGTATAAATTAATTTCTTATCGGTCAAATAGTTTACGAGATAATGAAAGGACAGAATGGAATTCGGAATTCGGCGATGACGTTTCGGAAATCGGCGATGACGTTTCGGAAATCGGCGATGACGTTTCGGAATTCGGCAAAAATTCAGTTAAATTTCACGGAAATTTCGGGCAAATTTTCGGGTCCTCGTACCAGGATAGCAGAAACGTGAGAAGGTCGGA
>JAOEHK010032972.1:0-24659 GCA_025447835.1 Labidoglobus nevermanni | reverse complement strand
TATTAAATGGGGTCGCGAAGCAATCGTGGATCTCAAATGGGGTCGCCATGGAAAAAAGTTTAAGAAACACTGATCTACAAGAAACATGTTAGAATATGCAAATTGAGTAATCAGCAAGAATTCATTACATACAATATGATAAATTAGTATTATTTCTCCGGATTGCTAGTGAGAAATTAATTGACATTTCGATTATTAGCAAGTAGAGTAGCTGAATAAATAGCAGGCTACTTGAATTCTACCATGTGCGAGTATCTAACGATAATAATTTGAATGATTTAATATTTGCAGCTGGATTATCATCGGTGGATGCAGTTCTCGGACGTAGTGCAACACTTCCGTGTGATATCGAGCCGGATGTGCGCGAGGATCGCGTCTACATGGTTCTGTGGTATCGCGGCAAAGGCAGTAAACCCATATACAGGTAGGTGACACTCAATCCGGCAATAGCAGGAGCTTAATAAATCAGGAGCGAGGCAGGTCCAATTAGTTCAATGGGAACGCATCCGGACACCGTGTGCAGATCAAAGGCTTGCATTCATTTGCAATAAGTGAGCAGAATTGCGTTAAAGTCGCATTCGCCAAGCAACAATTCGAATTACAGCGAGTATTGCAACTTTGGCTTTTACGCCAAATGCTAATGATAAATGAAGAGACACCAACACACCCAGAATACTCATTTCCACCAAGGACCTTTTGGCGTCCGGGGCATATGCAGAACCTCCCTCCAGGCGATGATCAAATTACGTTCGGGATCAATACGATGGCAATCAATCATATTACTTTTGCAGGAAACGAGACTATATCAATCAATTAGCTATCATTGCTTTAATCAACTGGACTTTTTGCGCCTTCGCAGATTAATCTGCATTTTCTAATGAACGCCACAAAAATGGCCCCTGGGAATAGGGTAGGTGGATGTGTAATTTACATTTTCCGCGTCGTTTTCGCGCCTCAGCGATTCATGTTATTTAAAAATACGATGGGAAAATGTTCGCATAGATGAGTGTTCAGATTACATGCAATTGACTAAAATGTAGTCGCGCTTTTATCCTTTGGCGCTGTTAATGAAACGTGCAGATAACGCAAAACAAGGGATGGAACATACCCCTCAATGCCGGACGTGCAACGACCGCATTCACGCAATAAAAATGCACTCAACTTATGCATCACCACTTCTGTCACGAAGCCACTCTCTTCATTACATTACATGATCAATATCCTTAACAGGCACGTACGAAAGGAATTTGTCAATAGATACAAACATTGCATTTTATTCCAAATTGCATACTTTGCTCAACTCATTTGATATTTTGCATTCGATTGCAGTCTCGCCTATTACTCTGAGTTATACATTTTGCACACGCCAACTTATCACATGCTTATCCTAATTTATTTTCTGTATTAATCGCAGTAATTGATTTGACACCATCTTCTAACAGTCATAAACTTGATAACACTTTGCGAAAATTACAGTAGAATTTACTTTAATTTCAAGTGAATTGAGTAAAGAAATGAATTAAGTTTACTTTCATAAGTTTATGCATAGAAATAGGAAACAAATGAAACAAATATTTGCCAAATACGACAAAGACGTCTAAGAAGAATCTAGGCAAATTTCCAAGACTTCTCCTTTCCTTGCAGAAACGAAGTCACAAGCAATCAAAAATTTTAATAGGAATTCATCACGATACCAATTTATTTATTTAGAGAGTGTATGCTTAGCTAATTTAATCGAACATATGAACTCGTCCTTCGCTCTCATCCCTTGCCAAGTTTCGATTGTCGAATGAGAGTCAAGTTGCAAGAAAGCAGACATACCTAATGCGAGAATTAGATGAATCCTGATGAAACTCGGCAAACTTTGACCTACACCCATCTGCTTGAAATGTCTTCGTTCCTTTTCCGATATCAGTTTTATTTAACTTACCGTTTGATATTCCATGATCCTATACAGAAATTAACACCTGCAATAAATTACGGTTTGTTGTCCTTGGTTGTAGAGTGAATACTATTTTTAAATATCAACATTATACCAGTCTATTCCTTGTGACAATTGGTAAATAAGGAAATGAAATTAACGAAATGAAGTAGAATAGTTTAGAGAATTGGTGTAAATTTCAAGTTGACCTGCGACTAGTTCAAGAATTATGCTGCTTTTAGCTGAATTGTATGTCACCTGAGTTCGGACAAACAAGCCCGGGGGTTGTGGAAAGCGACTGCACATGCGAGTATTGCGAAGGGAAGTAATGGCATCATTGGTAGTAGCAGTGTAAGATAATTGAGCGAAGTTAATGTAGCATACAAGTATCAAATGTCTTCAAGGTCCATTTGTTATACAAAGGTGCATAAATATCCGCAATGTTATCCTTTTGGGATAATGCGTTCACCGCTTATCCAAACGTGACTTGCTCCTCGGCTCCTGAGCCTGTACCTGCAGTTATATGTTCGTCACGTTAGTCTTAAGTACGCGGCGACATTATCTTTATCGATATCCCATTGCCATTTTCAATGGACGAAAACTGTGTCTAGAAACAGAGTAAATCCCTCACTACCTCAGTTTCTACTTCAAATATTAGAAAAATATAATTATGTGGTTTCTTGGTACATATTTGGATTTCGTTTAATACCCGATACTCGAGAACCCGATCCCTTACTACAATGTCTACCAATTATAATAGTGAGTTACTGAAACTGAAAATAACACTCAAATCAAACTAATTCTGGTAGTTGGTACATGGTACAGAGTAGAGTAAGGGCATATATATACAGCCAGCCTTAAACCAAGGACCAATCGATAGAAAGTTGCCTTTCAATCTGTACTCCACGTTCCAATATCAGCCTTAGTAAGTTCTCTATTCACTATCATTGCTGTTACTGATATTGTTGAAATAACTATGAATCGTTACTACCTGCCCTTGTCAATCTTTGGTAATGGTTCAGAATGGAATGTAAGGGAACGTGTGCAAGGTAAGATCTTGAAACTGCGGATAGAGGAGCAGGATGGAACGATATCAGAGTTACCCTTATAGTTACGATGATAATGGGTTATTTATTGCCTGCTTTGCTATTCAGTTGGATCGGCGAGTGAGAGTGCGGCTCGTGGGCTGGCAGCGTGCCGTATCTTCTAATCTCAAGCAAACAGAACTTCGCACCATGTTTCGCATCCTCATTCCCGTCACACCCGCCCACCCATATTTCTACCGTATTGCCGCTAGAAATTGATGCGAAGAGGCAAGAAAAGTAGACAACGTGTCAATTAGTTTTTAAGACTACAATGAACATTGTTTACTACAAACTAGATGGATGAGGCACACTAGTATTAAACGCAAAGAAGTAAATGAAGCTGTAGCACTCCTTCTTAGGCATGTCAAGGGAGACAAACAGAATTATGTGAAATGAAGCGGAAGCCAGGTGGACGTACTTGCTTTCACCATTCCGTGCACTGGTTATATTATTCAAAGCAAATGGAAGCAACCTTGGTCGATTACTATGTAGATGTCAATGAAATTATTACAACATTCAGAGGTTCATTCCTTCTTAGCTTTACTTATACGTAGGCCCCTATTCATATCTCATAGACCCCCAATTATTTGTTTCGTTGTCGTAGACCCCTTGCAAGTCAAAATCGACCTCTAGCGGTCGATATCGACCACTTTTAACTAAAGTTAAAGAGCGAATATTGCAGTTGGAAGCTGTAGCAAAGCGATGCGGGTGTGCTTTGTAATCAATAATTCAAATCAATTGCGAACATGGCAGCTTGCATTTGCTTATTTGTCATTCAATAATTAGCTAGTGAGCCGGATTCGTCGCTCACCCTCTCGCTTCTGGGTTAGCTTTTCATCAGGTGGAATATGGGAAGGTGTCGCTTCCTCAAAGTGCAAAACCACAACTGTTCGAATTAGTGATCGCTTTGTGCTCATTCAAGATGCAATTTCGTTGCGGTCGGAATTTGAAATCAATTGTATGTAGGCGACTGCAGTTTCTCCACCACATGACTCGACCACATCAGAAATGCATAGAAATAACAATACATATTGCATCCTCCGAAAGCCCACTCAGTTCGCGTACCATTCAAGTAGAATGCCACCGAATGAATCTACGAAATTGCAATACCTGCATTTGGCATTTATGCTTTTGCAAGCAATTAACTTTTATTCGCATTCTCAATAGGATAAGAAACGGAAACACTGTCAATGCAGAAGCTTTTCCATGCTCTGCGCACTTTTACGCAGTTGTTGGCTTTTACGACTTCCGGGCACATAAATCTCCACTTTTCTAATCATTCTTGACAGATCATCGAGCGCCTTCCTTTTAATTCGTAATATTATTCCATTTTCAATATGATCTTCCTAAGCAATAATCAGACTTATCTGGAATAATGATATGATTGAAATTCGGCGATGACATAATGGCAATTCGGCGATGACCTGATCGCAGTTTTTCCGGTATTTCTCGGGAACCACTGGGTGTATCGGTATGATTCAAAATGTATCCTTTAGGGCGTTCAATTACGCTTCTGAGCATATAGGATTCATCTCTAAATCCTACTAGTTTCTGCAAAAAGTGAGGAAATCGGCGAGCAGTTTTTATGACCAGAACATGAAATGTCATCATCTATCCTCATTGATATTATTTCTAGGATGGAGAACCGTTATATCGAGATAGTCCTAAACGACAGATAAAATCAGCAGCCAAATGCACAAGGGTTTCAACAACACGCCAAAATTAACTAACCAAACTTCACATAACAACGGGGAGCCGGAAGGAACGTGAATAGAAATGACTGCCACTGACAAGATCTCGCATGATTACGAATCTAGAGACTCCCATACTCTCAGAAACAGATGCCATAATATGCCAGAAACAAGACAATATTTTCAAGCACTAGGGCCCTGGGTAAAATTTCTATTTACCAAAATGGGTTTAAGGTTTCTAAGTAAAGTTTCTAAGTTATAGAAGTAGACGATTCAACATTCCAATGTGGAATTCAGATTCTAGAACTATCCAGTACGCAAAAGAGAGGAAAGAATGTATCGTAGAATGAACAGGTAGGTAGAAGTGAAATAGCATTTGAAATTCTACGTAAACTTGCACTTTAGTTGGAAAAGGAACAGGAAAGTACTACATGAGTCGTATGCAATAAAAACACAAATTGCAAAGTCGTAAATGTAACTACTGAACTAATGCAGCAACTTCTGGAAATGCCCAAATATGCTTGTTACAGGTAAAACAAACCGGGATGAGTTTCTAGGTTTTCTATTTGCTTTTATCAATTAATGGCACACAGAATTAACAACAAAAAAACAAAATAGTGGGCCTAGAAAGATGTAGAATGTGACAACTTGTTAGTTAGCGGATTTGTTAACTACTTAGCATAAGGGTAACGCTGAAGATAATTGACTTTCGCCTGATATTCGAACGAGATGCATACAAAAATATAAATTACGAAAAATTAATTAAAACTTTTCGCCGAGATGCACTTCTTTAGCATACACCCGAATACGTCTTTGGAACTGCTGTTGCGCAGTAATAACTTGCAAACTCTAAAAGTGTAATAAGCGCCCGTAACTTTCCAAATAAGAAAACAAAGTTTACATCTTGCTGTTCGCCGCAACTACATATTGCCACCTAACACATTGATAGTGTTTTCATCATTCTCTAATTATTAATTCAGCACATATTTTTACAATTTGCAACTTGTGCGAAACGTATTCTTAATATAAATCAGTGCCTGGAAATGTATTCATTCAAATATTAATTAATTTTGAATTAATTAGTTTTGGTATCTTCACCTGCCGTTGATTTTGTCCTTTTGAATGCTTGATGTTACGAAGGGAAGTTACCCAGGATGTAAATCGCCCGTCTATGCAAATTTGTCTATAATTAATCAATTAGTTAATTAATTTTCGCATCCTAAACTTCGATTTTTCGTATCGTGGTTAAATTGTAATTAAAAGTAATCTGAAAAGTGTTATTATTCTTCTGTGTCTACCAAATGTACCATCAAACTCAGTTTCAAAAATAAATCCGAAATTATTCAAAAACCTGCTTAATTTCAATGTTAAAATTTCTAGATTCCGGTGTGTTTTGTTGTCGAACAATTCCAAGTCTTGCACGCTCATTGTGGTCTTGATTTCGACGGTTTCTATCTACGCAGAGTTTTAGTTATTAATTAATGTGTTTACGTGCGGTCAGTAAACGACTCCAAGTAATGTTGCGCTTGATTTTCCAGCATCCTGGGAAACTTGGCCTAAGAACCACCGCACCAGGGAGCGGAAAATGAAGTTGTGATATATTAATGCATCACGGATTGAGCTTCGCGGAGAGACATTGCTAAATTTAGTTGCAACTTTTTGGATGAATGTGTGGAGTTGGTGAACTGCTGCCCTCAGCCCGGCGCAGCTTCCGGGCCCACACTCGGCGAACATATTGGAGTGCTCGTAGTAAATGATAGGTTTACTAAGAAGCCAGCTTTCGGATGCGTATTTGTCGATCGCACGTGCGTTTCCTTTGCTTAATGATCCTCGCTGACGTGACGTTTATATATGGCACCTTCAAGTACTGCCGCCCCGATCCTGCCTACAAAATGGGTCTTTGGCCCCTTGCAATCCACTTCCGTCTATACCTGTTAGTTTAATATACATGATCGATTGAAAGTCAGAGACTCGCGACAACTTTACAGAATTGCTCATCTTCTTAGTGAGTCCTGGTTGAAGGTTGGGGCCTTAGTGCCGTTCTTGGTCTATTGCCCTTCGGATTTCCTCGTCGGCCAAGACTTCATCATCACTACGAGAACATGGTCGACTAAGGCACTAATAAAGGAAATCACAAATACAGCAACGCCAAATACAATTGACAATCTAATACAGTGTGTAATGGGGCTGTACGTACCCCGAATGCCAATTCACGTGCCAATCTAATAAAGATAATACAAACGCGAGGATCAGCGAAATTGTAATAATCCTTATTGGCCCTAATCCTTGTTTCTTCGCATTGCGCGTGCTGGCTGAACGCGCCGTTTGCAAAATAATCCTCCGGTTTTATATACGTCTAGAACCGGGAAGCGGACGTCGACGTTGCCCGGATGCTTTTGATTAAACATTTTCATTTTTCCGCCCAAAATCCCAAAGCGATTTAATTTGTTTTCGTGCTAGATTGGCATTCCAAATCTCCAAGAAACTGGCGCGAAATCTATAATTCATTTAATAGTATAGTAATCAAACATTTTTCTAGAGATAGGCAACCTTGGCTGCCGATTGATATATTAGTGCCGTTTGCAATGTTTTTTTGGTATAAACTTCGAACTATGAGGTTTTCCCAATTTTTCTTCCAGTTGTGATTGTCCCAGGAGATGACGGAACAAACCTATTCTTAAATTTCGGTCGAATTATTTGTATTTTAGGCGCAAATTAAGAACACAGCAGACAAACAAATAGGCAGACTAATGGTGACATAAGATGGGTAGAAGAATGGATATATCAGGCATATGCGGTGATGTAACATTAAATATTTACCTTTAGAAAGTAACCACTGATTGATTAATCGATTCGTTCGTCAGGTCAATTAATCAAAAAGATTAATTAGCGCCGTGTGCCTGGCATCATCATCTATATTCATATGTGTACATATTTAAATCGAGCCACTTATTACATAGTCATATTCTCTGTGCTTGCAAGCACCCCTGTCCATTTCTCCTCGCAAATGTGCCGGCGTCAGGACAAACATTGTGGTGCGGATGTAATTTATCAAACGGATTTTTGTAGATGCGTTCGCACATGCAATTTCCATTGAATGATGGTATTATTCGCAAATATCAATATCGTACTATTAGCGCAGTTGTGGCTGGCTGCTGTTGCCATGTTGCATGGCAATGGCACGTGTTTGATAGCGCCCCATTTTTCATCGCCGGAAGCTGCGCTCCCCGATTGCGTGTGACCAGTTTTAATAAACATTTTCATTCACTGTCGTGAGACGCAAGATGATGTAATAAGCTACATTGAAAATAAATGTCGTCTGGAGAAGTGCGGCAGACTGAGTGAGACTTTCGCAAACTTTTTCACTTAATTTCCCCAGCCGGACGTTTAGCAATTTTTTGCGCACCTCTTCGTTCTGTTTGCAGTAGCAATGCGCGACATTTTTTCCTTCTGATTTATGTCACTTTGGACTCGTGAAGAGAATTTTTTACCTAGATATTTACTATATATTTCTAAATCATTTCTTCTCTGCTTTTTATCTTAAATGTCATTACTTTTTAACGCAAATACAATTACTACTAACGTGATACTAACATGATAACATCTCGGCGATGACGTGATCGGGTGCATCGCGATGATTCAAGGAGCATCCTATGGGGCGTTTATCTCAAAATTCCTGCTAGTTCCTGCAAAAAATTAGAAGATCTGTGACAGTTTTTAGGATTTTTCTCAGGAACTACAAAGTGAATCGCGATGATTCAAAGGACGTCCCTGGGGTTTTAAATTACACATCTGACCATATAAGATTCAACTCTGAATTTCTGCTAGTTCCTGTAAAAAATAAGACATTCTACAAACATTTTTTATGGGTTTTCTAAGGAACTACAGGATCTATCGCAATGATTCAAAGAGCATCCTGTGGGGCGTTCAATTTCCCGTATGAACATATAAAGATTCATCTCTAAATTCCTGCTAGTTCCTGCAAAAAAATAAGAAATCTAGGGGCAGTCTTTAGGCTTTATCTCGGTAACTACTGGGTGTATCGGAATGACCCGAAATGCATTCTGTGGACTATTTAATTGCGCATTAACATTTATAAAAGTCATTTCTGAATTCCTGCTATTTCCTACGGAAAATGAGGAAATGTATTAGCAGTCTTTCTTGCTTTTTTCGGGTACTAATAGGTGTATCGGGATGATTCGTAGTTCAGCCTGTAGGGTGTTAAATTGCGCATCCAACGATATAAGATTCATCTCTAAATTCCTGCGTGTGAGTGCATTTCTTAACCTTTTGTAGCCCACGGACCAGTAAATTTTTTTAAAATAATTAGCGGACGAGCAATATTTTTATAACAAAATTTTACTAGGTACAAAAGCTCTTAAATGTAAAGATATGTTAAGTATACGTTATGTTATATATATTACCGTGAAAGGCAGAAATTAGTTTAAAGTATGAGTATTTTTTACTTCGCCGTTCGGTAAGTAGTTTCATGTTGGTTGCAAATCTTTTTATTGGATAATTTTCATTAAATTGGGAAGTCCTTTATTCTAAAGCAAAAACCGTCGTAACTCTATGTCATAAAGTTAGTTAATATCTGTAAGGGCTAATTAGCTGTTTGTATTAACTTTAAATAATAAATAAATAAATAAATAAATAAATAAAAAGTAGGAAGAGCAATTTTCCGCTTGAAAAATGTGCCAAGATTAAAGTCTCATTAAACAGTGTCATTTTTGACGCCAGGACACCATTGTACAGAAGTTTGAATTATTCTCCCTGGAATGTGTGGAAACGCAATGGGCCAGGATTCGCTTTTTAGTCGAAAGTAATTTCCAGTGAATGGTTGTGAAGGGATTGTTGTGCAGTTGATTGAATATGAAATGATGAACGTGACTTGACACTACTGTAGGAAACAATGTTCAGGTGGTCGG
Organism: Labidoglobus nevermanni; assembly: GCA_025447835.1. NCBI lineage: Eukaryota > Metazoa > Arthropoda > Insecta > Coleoptera > Staphylinidae > Labidoglobus > Labidoglobus nevermanni. Next base: position 15,034 of record JAOEHK010032972.1, on the reverse strand, counting down.
AGCTTTGAACCGAACATGCCAACAACTCACATTTTCTGTTAAAAAATCGAACATGCTCACGTGAATATAACAAGAAGTTCATAAAGCAATATTTTCATTCCACTTCTATGCATTGTTTACATTTCAGTTTACATTTAATTCCTTAAATTCAATTCCGGTGATTGTCATTCTATGGGTGGCATTTTCATGCTGAAAATATTGAAATAACAGATGGCGGAAAAGTTTGGCAAATTGAGCAAGGGAGCAATGGTAGATAGCGACAGGAAATTAAAAGGCAACGTTTGCCTGCTCTCGCATATTGCGAATGAAGGCATGTCGCGCACTGACAACGTTACACACCATTTTTTGTTTGGGAAGTGATGCCTGTAAATAGGCTGATAACACGAATATTTATTGTCTGCTACAAGTGATGCCGTAAACGTCAAGTGGCTCACATTGGCGAAACGTATTCGAGTCGGAAGTCGACAGCACCCAGTGTTATCGATGCATATCTCATCCTGGATGTGCCGCGGGCTGATGAATTACGCGCGCCCCATTTCCCTATTCGAGAGCGGATCCGCGCCTGTTACCCGGCAGGAGATGCGCTGCGCCAAAGTAAACAAGTGAAGTAATGAAATTAACCCTCCGCCTCGCTACTTGTACGATGGCGGTGATCGCGCTCATTTTTTCCGGGCGCAAAGTAGTGGCGGAAGCGCCGGATGCGTCCGACCTGATACGCTTGGCCGAAGAGTAATGTGCAGGCGAAATCAAGTTATTGTATTTTCTTCGTATTCATTTGTTACGGACTTTTGTTGGAGCATGGCAATTTCATGGGGATGTGATTGCGTATTGAACGGCAAATAATTGCGTCATTTGCACATTGTATGCTCCGCTCGGCTGGCGAGCAATAAAGGCGTCGTTTTTAAACAAAGACCGCAATCGCTTTAGAAAACCAGGCGACGTACTCTCCTCCACAACGACGCCTTTGGATGCTGTATACTGGCCTCCAGCTACAGCGCAATGTCGCAGATTCGACCATCCCTTTAATGCCTAAATTCATTCAAAGCTTTTAATCCTTTCCAATTGTACGTGCGGCGCGTTAGGTTTATGTTTCATTTGTATTTTGTTCTGTTTTTAAGGCACTCAGTGTCCAGTATGTGAGCTTTAAACGATAATTTCACAAATCCAACTTTGCTGATCATGAACCTAAGTTTGCAAATATTTGCTCATTTAACCAGAGCCTTATTTAATTAGGAATATAACTTTTCTTTATTTGTGAAAAGAACAATTCTCAATCTTTTATGTGATTTGTAATGTTTTTACATTATGAAGTATTATATGTTTGATATGGATGAGAATAATGTGTACTGGGCAATAGAACTTGTGCAATTTAAGCGACACAAAGAAAGCCATTGGGGACAATCCAATTGTTACTTTGATCGTTCGAATAAGCTGTAGATACTACAACGACGATAACTACGTGATAGTCGTGTACGTTTCACAATGTGTCCATTGTTTGCTGTTTATATCCAAACACAAACTAACTAGAACTTACATTTTAGCACATCTAAAAGGTATTTCATAAGTTTAGCTATAGCTTAGCATTTTATTGAATTGCAATATTTGAAGGCGAAAAAGAATACAAAACTTGAATTTTCAGCACGCTAAAGAAGTCTATGTTGTAATATATATTATACAATGTAATTATATAGATTTAAAACAGATTGTACCAATGTTGCATTTATCCCTATTATTTACTTTTATCAGGAGTTTATAGCGAAGATCTGTAAAGAGCTTTGAATGAAAGTAAACCCTGAACCACAAATAGAATTGACTGTTGGTGATGTGATTGTTCTACAGTTTGCGGGCTGCATGACAATCCAATTGACAAATAAAATTGTTTGCCTCGTTTGTCTACTGAAATCCTGACAACATCGCCGTCAGTACGGAAAAGCAAAAGTGCAGTAAGTCTTCCCGGCGTTCGTTTCTTCCCGATACGCCCTGTATACAATTTCTATTCACGTATACAATTTCTATACGCCTAATAATGTACATATTTAGTTTCGTATGCAATAAATCTGTGAATGTGTGACCAAATTGTAATAACAACATATGGCATTCAAGAAGTCTAGACAAAAAGACAATAGCGGAAGAAATGCACTGAAGGAAAGACGCAGTGGTATAAAAAAGCTTATAAGAGGACATCTTTCATGCTCGTTTACACGGCGTTCATTTTTATAAAGTCTGTTGACATTTCCGTAATATCTTAGACAAGATATAAATAAGTCTGCACACTTATTCAAGCACGCTGTTGATATGAAGAATTATGCATATTTGTGTAGGGATAATGTATGCAAGTTGCTTCTTTCGCATATGAATTGTGTTATATTGCAGAAGAAAATCCAGCATAAATTTACCACATGCTATCTTCTTCTTTAGCATCGCCTAAGACTCCTACGGAGATTTCTAATATTTGGGCGTCCAACTGAAGTTTTTCCCTCATATTCGAACCTTTATTGTAAAAAACTGGTTTTACTTTTGCGATTCAAAGCACTGCCCATCTCTTCGGGAAAGAGTTTGGCTCAGTTTAAACCTTGAGGTATTTTAGCATCAATAGCAAATATTTTATCCACACATTTTATATTCACTAGTGTCCTGAATTCATAAAGTGTAAATCACAATTATAAATGAGGATAAACAAAGGTATAATCGCGGTTATCCTGGTGAAGGACGATGCCTGGAATACAGCAATCCAACCACATTACGCAAACATGTCGCAGTATGTGCGGTCTTACTGGGGAGCACCAGCGTGTTCTCCCGGAACACTTGCTCTTACGTAATGGCAAATTTATGAATTATTGCGTCCGGCTAAAGGCAACCGCACTCACTTCGCACGTAACGGTCCAAGGCGTACATTGGCACTTCGGCATTACTTCCGGCCAGGACCGCATGCAGCAGGAGTAAATGGTGGCTGGATGGCGGTCGCTTCGGTCGCCGTTATCACAATTTTGGTGGCACATTGCCACCCATCGTCGCCAGGGTGCTTCAATGTTCTGATGAGTCTTGCCGTGGAGCGCCTCGTTTCATTCCACGATAAGCACTTTTCTTCCACATGACTTCTTCAGCGAACCCTATTCTACTCCAATACATAGGTTAATCAAAGAGTCACTATTGAACGCAGCAATATGGTCCGAAAGAACTCGGGTATGGCTTTAACTTTCCACTGTGTAGGCAAATGAAGCAGTTTCTAGGTTTCCAAGCCACCCTCAATGTCGTGCCAGTATGGCAATAAGCGAGTCGAATGAAAAATGAAATTGCGCAATATTGTGCAGAGCGATTCAATTTAGTCAAAGAAGAGGCGGCGAAATTGGCTAGAAAGCGATGTTGCTATGACGTCACCGCAGAATTGCGATCACGTCCTCATTTTGTTAATTGAACCGTATGGTAAATTATTAATTCAACATTCAAACGTGCATATATGCATAATTCTAGTTTGCTTCGCGAATGCGATTAAAAGCAACATCAGCGTGAGATTTAAATGAATCGATTCTCTGCATGTAATCACAACCAGTTGAGCGAACTGGAGAGAACACATGAATATGTAATCGTAATGTATTCATCTGTTCCTTGTTCAAAATTAACAAATTGAGTTCATCCCAGATTTGCTGTTATCTTATTAATCCCAATAACTCACTCTCTTCACCTTTATCCTTTAATGATTATAACACTTTATTCCTTGCAATTTAAATTGTTTTCATTTTTGGCGTTTACCTCACAATTATAGTCGTATTCTGAATCTAGGTACAAGATGAACAAATATCTCAGGCACTCAACAAGTTCATTATCGAAGACCGCTCCAAAGATCTGCTTATCTGAACTCTGAATTCTTGAAGAAGAAAACCTGCATCACGGTTGTGGCTTACTCATTGAAGCATTTCTCACTTTGTATTATCCAACATTAGAACATTCCATTCTATAGTGGATCGCTGCCCTTTGTAGCCTCCTCTATGTCGAAGGAAAGCCGTTGTCAGAAAACTTTCAGCTAAACTAAGATTGGTTAACTACACTAGAAAGTCGCTTCAGTTCACATGCCCCGACAAACTGCAATTGGAAAGTGAAACCACCAACCGTGATTATTCCTGCAAGGATTTGTTTCTTAGCATTCTACATAATCGTATAAAACGTTTTCATGCCTGGTAAAAGTCGTGGTTCTATACTGTCGCATTTGACCTTTCTCAATCTGGTGAAAACAGAGGCAATGAGAATTTAATTAAATTTGCAACAATTTAACGGAATGAATGCGAGCGAAAATTAAACTTCCATCATGCAATATGGCAAATTCATAAATCCTCACCGCGAAACAGATTTATATCCATTCGAAATGAAATTTCTTTTGCAATTAGTGCGCGCAGTCAGCATTGCGTTAATTCGGGGCATAAAGGTAGTTGCAGGAAGAGCGTCTTGGCATTAGACGCGAATTAGACCCTCGAAAGCAGTCGGAGTGTGTCTCCGCCGTCGTCCTCTTGGCATCGCACCATGATGCAGTATTTCAAGTTGTAGATTGCTATTGGGATGTGTCGCAGGAAGCGGGAGAACTTCATTAATGTAGAGAGCATAGTTAGGCGTAATCCAGTAAGGAATGCCGCAGAATCTCTGCTTGTCGCAGACCAACTTCCGTTTCACGTGAACTTTACTCACGTTGCACACGTTACACCACCACCAACAAGCAGAATAACAACAGCATCACAGTGCACCTTGCACACGTGCAATTCTCCCTGCAGATTTGTTACACACCCTTCCCGATCATGTGGCAGGCGTCTTCGTAGATTTGTTGCGATATTATTCGCCGATATTCGGAGCGTAGCATGACTTCAGCACTGACGATGACCTTTAACATTATCATCATAATGTGAGTGAGTCTGGCACGTTCATCATATAAATCACACCCTATTATTGTAGGCCATTGTTAATTCATGGCCTGGACTTTGGTTGCGTCGCGACCGCCACTGCGCTCGTCGTCCTTTTGCTTTCCGTACTTTTTACTTTGCATTCGCACAATCTGAAGTTTTTTATGAGCTCTGAGCCATTTTCGTATCACCACTGGCCGCACTGCAACCCGTGTGAAAGCGCCAACTTTCATGTACGTTTGGACTAAATAATATTTGGCCAACTTTTCCCCTTGAAAGCACGCGCTGCGAAGTATTGCTGTTTGCTCTGAAACTTGCCAAAAAATTGCACAATTCACAATATAAGCTGCAATAAAATGTTGCAATAATTTCACACTGCAAGGGGAGAAAGTTTTAGTGTTGGCAAACGCGAGCACAAACGATTACCAATCCCAAATCCAGTGCAGAAGTAAAAGGAAAGCCAAGAAAACCATTAGAACGAGAATCGAATCAATGTGAACAGTATTGACTTAAGCCCTATTTAGATGCGAACATGCAAATACTATTAGAACATAGAAGAGAATGTCCATAAAGATTTCTCAATACAATAATTCATGACTTGGTCAGAATAGCGTTTATGAAAATCAAGACAAATGCATGTAGATACATTCGCGATCTTCCGAGGATCATTTGGGAACGATGCATACGAGATAAAATGTGACAGGACGAATCGAACTGTGGCCAGTGCTCATGGTAAAATAGTCATGCATATTGCATTTCCTTCGGCCAGTTGGTTCAGCATCAAGTTGAAACACATTGCACTCCGTAGGGTGGCACGTATCAGTTCTCCAGCAGGCCTCACATGAGCTGGAATTTATTTAAAGAAGAGTTGTAGACGCCAGAAAGAGAGAGAAGCGAGCCCAAGGGCGCCCGTGCCCCCTGGATGTACAGCCCTCTCATAATTTACATATAAATTTATTGAAATATACGAAATTCACTTCTCATTCGGGACAGAGGCAAATGAGACCACAAATGAAACGTCTGTTGATCACGCACCAATTTCATATGAAACGAGATCCTTGACCGCATAGCAGCTACCCACCCTCGAATTCATGTGGTTTGTTAGATTAGACGATTCCAGGAACAAGGCCAGGTGGGGTGGCTGCCGGAACTGTGAGGGTGGCCGAGTGCGGACGCGGACGTGACGGTATTCCGATATTTGACCTGGCGCTCCTGCTCACCAGAGATTATCAGAGACTCGTCCTGGGCGCTATCATCGCTCACCCATATACAACAGATGCAAATTGTAATTACGTAGCAATTCCATTGTGCTCCTGAGACCGAGTGGAAGACCATCTCCGACCAGCCATCTGTTGAACGTAATGAAGAGGAGCGAACGCGCCCTCTGAAACAAGACTACAGACCGGCCACTCGTCTTGACTTTGATGTAGCGATGGCGATACTTTACTTTCGCACTTTTCCCGCGCCAGCCGCCTGAACAACGATGCACTTCTTGCAAAATATTGGCATTTCCAATGCGGAACGGAGAGCCGCCCGATTCCCACCCAATTCCCTCAACGTTTTCCATCATCGGGGTGCGTGCAGGGATCGGGCAGCACGTTCCACGTGTCCGCCACGTAGCCTTCGATTCGTTCGTTCACTGTCTGGCTCTTAACGATTTTAACACGTCCTCCATTGCCTTCCATCTGGAAGCCCAGAATCTTCGCCTGGCCAAAGGACTACGTAAAAGTGATTCGCCGGTACGTCGCCCCGCAACGACTATAAAAACTCTTCCACGGCCATAAAACGTCACCAACGCATCCCTGGCTTTACACTCCGATGGTAAATGTAAGAAAGGAAATTATTTAATGAGCGTATCTGGCAAGTACCAAGCGAACCCAGGTCTGTATTGAAATATTTCCATCGCCGTTGGTATGCGCGTAAATGAGCAGTAAACTTCAAACCTGAGATGCTTTCATGACACGTACATCATTACCTGCAAGACCAAAATGGCACTTGAAAGATTTCCATGGTATTCGCTTACAGTCTCAGCAAAAGTCACAGAAAATCTTTGAAGTCGCAAAGCTCGAAAAATACTGTACAGATTGAGTTGAAATTTTGCATACACATCCGGAGCATAAGTGGCAAGGTTGTTTAAGCATTAAGTTCCAAAAAAAGTCGTTCATTCAAAATTTATTGCAAAAAAACCGACCTCATTGCAAACTAGAATTTGGAGCACACGAAGATAAGGTCGAAATTTGATTGGCAGCTCACTTTCAACACTATTTTCCCTAGTAAACACATAAATCTAATGAAGCAAGATAATTGCATTTTAGTTTAAATCAGACAATGTTAAATTGTAGAGGGTTGAAGAAAAGGCACAAGTGGCTAGAGTCAAGTAGGCAAACGTCGTAGCTTTGAGTGTGTTGAGTAAAGCTTGAACTACAAGTGCTTAATTACATTGCAGAAGAATAACACTCCATGGACAGTGGGGGCAAAGTTCGCAATGCGACCGGCGCATTATTAACAATTTCCTTTCCGAATCTGGAGCAGGATAATTGCCCATTTTCCACGCCTTATTACGTGGTGCAAATTGAATGAATTTGCCACAATTAGAGGCAAATGGGAAGTAGAAGTAATTTCTTTAATTTACCAGGAAACACATGTAAAATCGAAGTGCAATAATCAATTGAGTGCACTAATCAAGATCGTATCTATAGTTTTGCTCAGCTGGCGAGATGTCGGTGTAATAAATAATCGTAATTTGACAGAAAGCAACATTTAAGAGTGAAAATGTTGGAAGCGACTCCAACACGTTGTGATACTTCAACAAAGTACATTAATATACATAATTAGGCTAATGTGTGACTGGGATTACAATGGGGTTCCACTTGGGGAAGCTAGTGGCGAATATATACGAGCAGGGAGAATTATTGTCGGGCGCTCAGGCTGCGGCTGGAACACGGGAACAAAGTCGGGAATTATTAACCAGGATTCCATGCACCGGAAGTAAGCATTTGCGGACTTGACGAATGTCCCACTCATTTATCATATTAGCAACTTATTGAGATTTCGATTTGATTAGTTCCTATTTCCAATTCGCATTTGTGACCTGCTGAATCCCATTTGGAATTTATTTGCCATGAGGACGGCGACGAGTACGACGCTTGATTGAAAGTAGTTGTTGGCGTAACGAATGAAAACAATTACGAGGGCAATTCCAAGAAGGACGTCTGGCAAGGCGGTGGGTCGAGCAAAGGACTGTTGTAGAACGTGCGGCAGCGGTTTAGATCAACATTGTGACGTCGGCTTCTGCGGTCGAGTGGATCTGACTGGGGCAATATTTGTTTAATAAGCGGGCTCCTGTTATTGTTGCAGTTTTGACGTCCGAGGACGAGCGTTCAACAAGGCGCGTCAATGGTCGGACGAGAACGTGTTCGGACCTCGGGCCTACTTTGTGACCGTGGCCAAGCCGGCGGCCCTCACGCTGGACGGCGTCCAGCTGGACGACGAAGGCATCTACCGGTGTCGTGTCGACTTCAAGACGTCGCCCACACGAAATTTCGCCATCAATTTGACGGTTATCGGTGAGTGCTTTCCGCCTACAGCCGCCAATCGCATGCAAGCCGACTTTATGCCCTTGTCCGACCATCGACAGCTACTTACCAACAATCGCAACAAACTTTCATTGCTTGTTTGCTGCAATTGCACGCCCCAATCAGAAACAGCAAGAGACGCGAAACTAATGCGATATTAATTCATGCTTTTACCACTGTTACTTCTACCTCAATTTTGAATTCAAATATTGCGCAGTTTCACCGGAATACATTCGAAAATCTCATCTGAAACAAGCAATGTGGGAGCAGCAACAGAAAGAATTAAACTCGGTAGTAAAGCGGCTTATTCGACAAGACAAGTTAAAAACTTAACATATGACTGTATTATCCAGCATTAGTGTCCCTTGGCGCGAGAATAATTGCCCTGTTTTAACACTTTGTCCCTTATATGTTCTCCAACCACATTCGCATTCGTTGGACCTGGGAAACTCAATGACATCCAGGTTAATTCGTTTATAGTTGTTCTTTTAGAAGTTTACCTCTTTCTATTAGAGAAGACATAATTCTGACTCTACCCCGATCATCAATTAAACGTTACCTATTTGAATTCGTAGAGTAGATGAACATTCCCGAGTAGTTTTTATCTGGCAGATGAAATAATGTGATGAAGAGGCAATTACGAACGATAAAGAATGGAAGCGCTACGGTTTTATTACCTTCCGCTTGCAACATGCAATTTCACATTTTCGCAAAGTCCTTACACACATCTCGGCGCGTTCAATGCGCCCATTTAAATTTTACTGTAGCGCATTCATTTCATTGAAATTGAGCATTGAGCCTCAATGCCAGCCGGGTCCACATAAATTTCCTCATCGTGAACCAGAGGAGTTCATAATTCATAGGAAAATTGCATTCGCAAACTTTTAGCCTCGTTATAGGTGCATTGGCCGCATGTCCAAAAGCGAGGGCATGATTAGGAGCAAACCTGGATTGTCGCTGATTGTTTCAGAAGCGCCACCAACGGCTGTTCTAAAGACAATTACCAAACTACGTGCGCACTAAATTGAAACTAACTTGTTTCATTTAATTTGTAATTATTGTGGCATCGCACCATTACAATTTGGTCAAGCAGGGAGCAAAGGTGGCCGAGGAGAGCTCGAAGAAGGGTCTGTGAGTTTTTCGCCTAGTTTCATTGAGGAAATTTAGAAGAATAGATTGCGATCCAGTTTGCCTGTTTACCACACCTCGCTTCAGACGTGACAAATGTCTCAAGAGTGCCCTAAATATCCTACGTTGGAGAAACGTGAAAAAATGTGACAAAATTGAGAAAGATAATTAAATTTCCGGCATGTGAAAGATGACAGCATAAATCGGAGATGAATTATGATTATGTGATGATCGTCTTTATTAAGTAATATCGCAGCACGTTTGGGGGGGCGGTTTCGGGGGGCAGCATGGAATTCTACATCCCGTTTCACGCGGCGTAAGCGATGGATACCGAGTCCTGCGGGATTGCGCTGCTGGTGGCCACTTCATTTCCTGCAGCTAAGTGCTCAGTCTAGTCCACAATTTCCTCCGTGTATGTGGAGTAGATATTTACCTCCGATCATTAGAGGTGGACGTTTTGGACACCTGCTATTGACCTCTGAATGCCATCTACGAATTCTACAATAACATGACTTTACTTGAACATATTGTCATGATTCGGATGCAATTTGATGGTAATTGTGATTGACAAACTCGGCAGAATTGCGATCGTACATTACTACATTTGCCAGTAATGTTTACCAACTTAACTGACTTCGTTTTATTGCAAATGTTTACAATACAATGTTTAATTTGCATTCACGTTGCATCCAAGTAACACTCTGACTAAGATTATGGCGAAGTAAAAAGTTATAGCTTGCATTTTAGTGCCATTGCATATTTACTAGGTTCGGCAATTTCGTTATTTATTAGTTTATGCAACAAGTTTGTTTGCCGATGTGATCAAGTTGTATAGCATACAAATTAATATCAATACAATATCTTATACTAAGATGTGAATACAAAGCGTTTCTTAAACATGGTTCTAGGTTCCTGGTTATTCTGGATAGTTTATTAAACTAATATACGGAATTAAATGTGGTCCTCCACGAAGGGAAGCTTTATTGCTTTATTTTCACTTATTGTGATAACATCTTACAAAGAACTAATGATTGAAATTGTGTGTTTCAGTTCCACCGCATTCAGTGATACTCTACCATTCAGGTAGAGAAGTCAACTCAGGAGTAATTGGTCCTCTGGAAGAATCTTCTGATCTTGCATTAGACTGCGAAGTGCGCGGAGGTATGAAATAGCGGAAACTACCATTACTCCAATTGAATGAAAATGCTGAACTATATTCGTCTACATTCCTTTTAACGAAAGCTGTTTACCTATTCAAACAGAGCTGCTATCGATAGCATGCCTTGTTAACCTAATTAAACAGAAAGAAACAAGATTAATGCATTCTTTGCATTGCTGGCGGGTGCTGTAGTATTACCCATAGCGAACCAATTCGGGCAACCGCATTTATGAATATTGCATGTGTTGCTTGCTAGCAAAGTATCCACCTTTGTTTGTATCTCAATTATTTACATAATGAGGCCAAAATAAACATTCTCATGCTGGATACCTGCAATGATACTCACTTATGAATTTCACCAGTAAACTCATTGGTCATGAAGTATTTAAGTCATTTTGGCTTGTTTCATTTGGGACGTTTTCCTGGAGGTTTCTATTACTTGAAGACATTCTGAATCGCTCTGAAATAATGCATCAACAATCAGGAATTGCGTGATAGGTCTTCGCCCAGGAAGGTTTGCACCGGAACGTTCTTTTTCCTTTGGTATCCTGTTTCCAGGGTAGTTTAGTATCGGCCAATAAGACTCACGTTGTAAATCAATGAAACGCATAAATCTTTATAGCATATATGAACGCCACAAATGCAGCAAGCCCGCTGGCTATAAGGTTCTTTTTCAAACGCAGCCCAAGTGTAGTAAACTGGGCGCAATTGTGCGCTTAATAAATTCTTTTGTGGCTTTGTTGCCGGCCGGATTGAAATTACCTCATCACTGACTGAGGGCGGCGAAAGGCAAGTTTTATTAAAATTAATTACCTGACCTATACGTGCGCCAGCCAACCAAGCACTCCGAATGTATGAAGGTCGCTGAAAAAATAATTAAAACTCTTCGGAGGAGCGGTTCGCCGCTGAAGGAAGAGGTCAGACTATAAAATTTGATTTCTTACGCCATGACCGCAGAGTGGAGACTACGACATGACATCAGAAAGTTTGCAGCAACACTATGGGGAGTCGTCCGTGTAATTTCGCCGACTTTTATAATTACGTAATTAATATCCGAGGCCCAGCTCGCCATCTTAAGAAAGTGTACTGTTGCTGCGATCTAGGTGGCTATCTCACCGCATTTGGGACGAGCTATAATTTTCATAAATTTGCAAACAGAGTAGACGTTCACCTGGAACTGCCCGACCCCATTGCCGGATGCTTCCAGATCGTTCATCAACGTGACTTTAATATACTGCCGATTGTAATTGGCGTCCACATGTTCTTCAAGTGTTCTATAGTTTTAGAACGTGCGTATGTGGGGCATATTACAGGGCATAAAAACGGCGTACTAATGGACGCTGATTTATACGCACGTAATCAGCATGTTGCCAACAAGGCACTGGCCCAGATTAACATTCATTAACATATTAATTAGACATTTTCGTCAAGTTATGCTGTGCCAACGCGTGCAAACTAAATATATAGCTTCCAATGTAATCCTATAACTTTAGCTTACGTCGTATTTGTTTTGAGTTATTTTCTCCTTTCGTTCTAATTTCATTCATGTGAATTTATATATTTAGATCATAAGAAAGGATTGGAATTTTACTCATTTTATTCTGACAAGGTTTTATATGGGTCGCAGCTATAAATTAAAGGTTTCAGTCTATAGTCCAGGAGATATAGAAGCGAATACAATTCACCGGAAAATGCATAAGCTAAGGCATATCTATGAAAGTATCTCCAACTTGAAACGTTTGATTTGGCCTCACAAAGCAGCATAGTTTGGGATTCGTTGCAATTCGGTAGTGTTTCAACTTTGTCTCAAGCCACATGCAAATGTATCCAAGAGGCAAGTCCGCAACTGCTCGCGGCGATTAGAAATGTGCATCTCGAATTTAGTCCGACAAATCAAAAGTTTCACGCACATTTTAGCCAAAAGGACATTGTTTAAAGTCATCGATGCCTGCGTGGATAAATATAAACAATGACATCTTTGCCCAAACGATAAGAACGATGTGAATTAAGGTCCTCATGCGACTACATATCAGCAGATATGTAAAAAGAGTATTTTTCGAAAAGTTGAGAATTTCTAGAATTGCAAATGCAGGACAACTTAGGCAAAATACAAGAATGCCACCTATAATCATCCATCATTTTCAACAGTTTTCCGAACCGCTGCTTTCGTAGCGCGACGTTTTTTGCATTTAGATCAGTGCCCCGTAGACCCCTCACCGATATTGTTGGTTGCCATAGAGCCCCTAACGTAAAATGAGCACATATTGTTGGAGGCAAAGCAGGACCACATTATCTTAATGCAAAGCGGAACACAGTACATAAAATAGTGTCTAAAATCGTCCGCCAACTATGACCTCATCACCGAGAATCATTCCGCAACTGTTACGTAATCGCCGTGAATCGTACCGCAACTATTACATAATCCCCGAAAATCGCTGCCAAGCACAGGAGGAAATGTGTGGGCAGTTTCTATGGATTTTCTCAGGAACTACATGCTGTATCGGAATGGTTCGAAGTGCATCCTGTGGGGCGTTTAATTACGCGTCTAATGATATATAATACATACCTAAATTCCTACTAGTTACTACAAAAAATGAAGAAATGTGTGGGCCCAATTTCGTTTCTCGTTGCGGTGGACCCTCTGCAGGTCGAAATTGGTCCCCGGGGGTCTATATGGACCACTTTGGGAATCTCTGGTTTAGATAATACATTGTATGTTGTTGTTGCGATGAAAATAAAAATTGCTTGATTGTTTTCGCAATGTTTGCTGAATACTATGAGAGAATATGAGAGGAAGAGACAAAATCGTTAGGAAGCAAACGCGCTTATAATGTGATATATTATATGAGGCCGAGTACTGCTGCTATACAGAAAAAAGTGAAATCGATTTATAATACGCGTAGATGCACAGATGATGTGAGATGACAGCAGAACATCCATCAGTAAACAAGTGCCGACTGATGGAGTGACACGTCGAAGAAGGAGCCTCCTTTTGTCTTTATTATAGGGATAGCTATCCTGATCCTTGCCGCTCATACGCTCTATAATATCTCTGATGATGCAGTACTGTTCGGAAGAAGGACACTGTTTAAACGTTCTCCGTTTTCGTAAGATATCTTCATCGTCTGCATGCGCATGGTTCTTCTGGGATTCATTCGGATCCTATCATTCAGAATGCGTTATGGCGAGTGGTTGCTGTTTCGTATATTTTGCAATTTTAGTAGATTCATCGTGCAATGTACGAAACTCTGTATAAAACAGTATGTCTATATATTTCCTATTATAAGGTAATTTTTATTCAAGTTTAGTTTTAATTAGGTTAAGATGTAAGAAAATGCGATTTAAAGTCGATTATTTATAACTTTAATTTTACATTCCTCTTTAGCCGAGGAAGTGGAAATATAATGGGATAATGCAACTTACTTTAGAATCAATTTGCTTATGAACTTTACTCGTTTGCCAAATTTATTGTATTCCATTGATTTCGTTCTATATTGGGCCAAAACAAAATCAATTAAATAAGTTTCCTTCGTGGATTAAATGTGTTTAGAATGACTATTAATGCTGTTATTGTAGTACTGTTTTCCATTTAGTCTAACAATTTTGAAGGAGGCTAATATTGTTAGCCATCATGAATTCGAATAGAAGACGAATAGAAATTTCACAATATATTCGTGTCCGCATATATTTAAGCACCTTATCTCCTATAAATAGGTGTAATCTAAGCTACGATTTCCCAATACGGCTCAGTTAAATATTGCTTTCGTTTTTCCGCCTCGATCGTCAATGGGAAATGCAAATCCATATAAGCTGCCTCGTAGGCTGTGAATATTTGCTTTCTGATTTTATCTGCGCCAGAACACCGATATACACTTCTGTTATCCGCACGTAAACAAGAAGATTTGCATTTCGCTGCTGTGTGATGGGATTGGAGTTATTAGTTTATCAGCAAGCATTGAAATGCACAAATCGTTGAATAGCGGTGCTAATGAATTGCATTTCCACGTGCTTAAGTTCAATCACTTCAGATTAGAGCCAATAGAGATGATGATGGAATTAACCAGGCGGTAACGCTTCGCTGCACTGCACCCTATAATAATCGGCTTGCATAATTAGGAAATATTTTGTAGGCAACGTTCCCCGTTTCGCGGATTTGTTCGCTTTGACTTAGTTCAGCGATTCGTTTATGCAATTTATGGCTTTAGTGCCTGTTTGCTGATATGATGGAATTGCTGGTTGATTCACTTTTTGTGGGCTCACAACATTAAGTGAGCCGCAAAACCGAA
>JAOEHK010032863.1:6774-24688 GCA_025447835.1 Labidoglobus nevermanni | reverse complement strand
TAGCGAGGAAGAGCCAATTGGCCATTAAAAGAGCCAGTCAGGAGCTGAAAAGAGCCACACTAAATGTACAGAAGAGCCTCCATTATCGAACTATCTGCGGTTTACGACAGTCGCTTAGATTCTCATGAAATTGTCGTCCTGCCTTATATCATAGATTGCCTTTCCACGTCCAACCTTCCATATATGTCCTAACCATATAACTACTTTATCTCTTTAACTAAATTCTCTTATATTTCCTCTTGTGTTCTTCCTTTCGCTCATTCTCATATCTTGATTGTTTTAGCGTCATTAGATACGAATTGAGAGAACAGATAGAATGACTTGGAAAAACAACAATCGGAATAGCATGTCGAGGTCCAGATTGAGGCTGAATGTGCAACAGTTAGGTTAGCAGCCGGAATGTCGAAGCGCGTATTATTTATAGTTTCCATGACGACCGGAAACGCATCGCGCACAATGTGCGACTATTTTCGTATTCGAGTGGATGGAAACGATAGTGGCGGCAGAGGGCGGCGAGCCGAGCCTTGTTCAATTGCATTCAATTGCTTCAACTGCGAGTCATGCCTTCGAATTAAAGCTGCCCATGAGGCTGCTGGCTGCATCGCCTCCTCTGGCTTATCGGCAACGGGTCGCCGCCTGCCACAAAGCAGTCAAATCTTCGGTTATTTTTACTCGAGCGATCTCGACTTAAAAGGGTCAAAAAATAAATACACATGACTCAGCAAGTGCAGGCTGCCATTAACTTTCTTGGCTGAAGAGCTCATCGAAGGGTGACCGCAACAAATTGATTTTTCTTGTCGAAATTAAAGCCGTATTACCTTTCATTATTTGCGATTAGAAACTCTAATCGTAACGACATTTATAGACTCTAAATCAGAAATTATTCACATGAATGGGCGCTTTATAATTAACTTGAAAGTAAAAATAGATTCAAGGGTTAAGGGTGCGCTGCCACATAGAATTTGATGCGGTTATTGACTTTCGGATGTGGGTGCGAATACTGCCGCACCACATGCTACCTCACACCAAGCTGAACACACCCTGCCGGGTGCAACACCCGGCTGCGAAATTGACGATCTGCTCTAAAGCGAGCCGCACAATTCCGGCCTAATTGTCCATCCGGAACTGCGTCTGGGACTGCAACTGCCGCAGCTGAACCATTACGGTCAGTTAGTACATCTCCGAACTACGTCGACATATGTTCGTCACATTTCAAGGGGTTTTAGCACATTCAAAGAGCGGACCAAAGCTGTTCAGGCAGAGCCCAGCTCAATCAATTCTCAATATGCTCGAATATGCCGACTAGGGCCGCATTCCGCTTCTGCTCAGGTATTTTTCCCAGAATTGCCCTAGATGCCCATTGAATTCCGAACATATTCTTCAACGTTCAGGTTACGTTTCGACGGCTTTAATTTTGATATCTAATTGCTGTCTTCCAAATTCATATCGACCAGGGGGCCAAATAATGAGAGAAAGGACAAATATTTTCGTTTTGAAACTGGAGGAAACGCTATGGAATTACATTTCAGAATCTTGTTAACAATATTACTTCCGGGCTTAGACAAGGTCTTTATGAACTTGATATCTTTGATTCTAGAAGGTCTATACCAGAGGTGACCAAACTGGGAATTCCCGAGTACCGTTACCGGATGCTGGGTCTTCCCCGTCCTTGTTCCCTACAATTTAATACGTATTCCCATGCGGCTCACAAAAAATGAAAATTTCAAAAATGGCTCGGACTATCAAAGAGCCACCCCTCCTCTATAATAATAGACGAGCAGACACATTCAATTATATATAATTATGTTTTCTTATAAGAAGAAACTTTGTTAAATGGACCAACTTATAATTCTTCTTGCGAACAGATTATGTCAAGATGAGGCGAAACAAAAAGATTTGCCCAATTTGTTTTAACGTCATGATTCTTGCAATCCTGTACAAATTCTTTTCCATATTCATGGTGTCTTCATTCATAGCGAATCCCTTCGAATAGGCAAGTAAACTTCTCTTAACTGTTCCATCCGCCAGAAGAAAATAATGTACATAGTGATGAGATGCAGCGAATAATTAACGCATACATCAAGTGTGCGTGTGGCCACAGCATTCTCGATTCTGTGGTCGAAGGTCGAGGAGGAGGAGGAGGAGGAGGAGAAGAAGAAGAAGGGCATTTCTGGTTTGATCGAAGAGGACAGCTCACTGACCAGCAATTTGCATGCGTTGTGCGAATCCGCGTGTAAATTGCAATCGCAATATGTTAGAGAATCATTTGCTCTGGTATTTCATCAAATGGCTTGATTTACGCTCGTTTACCTGCGACTCCTTATCAGAATCTGTGTTTGCGCAGCACATAAATTGAAACAAAATGTATGTAATCATCGCCGGCAGACGGCAGCCAGTGGAAAATGTCATGCAGGACAGCTTTTCAAGCTCCTATTCCTTTCGCATGATTTGTGCACACGCCCTTCGCTAGTTGCTCATTACCTCAGCGCATTTCTGTGAGCAAATAAAGGCACACCGAGGAGCCATTTATCTCTTTCGAGGTCATGTGATTTTCTTCACGTTAACGTTCACCTCATGTGGTTTTCTTGCACAAAATTTAATTAGAACAAGGACTCATTATCACTTGCCTTGCTCATGTGATTAAGGAGATCATGATTCTTACTCGAATTGCACAATTGTTGATGCCTACGTCAATTTTTCGAAAACTTGCAATCATGTGATGATATTTGTTACAAGGATATGTTACATCCAAGTAAATTCCGGTTTATCAAAACTTATTATTATTTAAGTTTCATTGCCGCTTTACTTTCTAGGAGGAAATCGGTTGATTTTAGATTATGACTTTAATCCCTGTAGATCATAGGTTCCCAAACTATTGAGCTCTGCGCCTCCCTTATCGTGTTTCAAAACTATCACGCCCCCCCTAGGGCAATTGAACTTTTAATTCACAACGCGGGCAACAAAATAATATACTGAACAGTAATATACTAGAAAAGGATTATGGTTATATGTTATTACAAATATAAGCAATAAGGGATGAAATATGAAAATCGTCTGTTTGCATCTGAAACTTAATACTGAAAACACTATTCTTATAGCCTACCTAGCCAAGTAGTCCACAGAATAGTCTGAATAATAAAGGATTTTCACATGATAAAAGAATTAATGTGAAGGGTGGTGCTGCATTGCTGCAACTAGCTTGGAAATTCTGGGCTGGAATGATGTTAGACCGCAACGCAGATCACTTGGGGGAGCAATTCTTTCACAGGTACTTGTCTTTTACCATTTCTAGCAATTATAAAGGAACTAAACCCGATGATTCCGGAATATGTCTTGATTGTATGCGAAGAATCTAAAACATTCACCAAACATTCTCTTGCTGGTTGCCTAAACGTGAACAGAAACAGAACAAACACGCACGTATCCAGCATATTAATCCATCATCAATGCTGGCGCATCCGAACCTCAGTTCCGGTCAATGGCACTGCTCATTGGCGGCACGTGCCGACAAAAGGACGCCCAAATGAAATTCCTTGCGAAACCCGATAGTGAATCAATACGAATGACACATCGGAGGGCAATTCCAGCGCATCCACAATACCGACTTCCATAATTATGAGTAAGCATAGCATGGCATGCCGAAGAATGGTCAGAATGCCAACATGGACAATGGCGACACACCCAAGTGGGTGGCACAAGCAACAATTCCAATTTCAGCGTATGGATCAGCAGTAGAAGAATGAAGTCCAGCCAATTTCTCCCCTCATCGAAGAAGGGACGCGATGGAAGAAAATTGATTGATGTTTAGGGTGACGCGCCACATTTGGCAATGGCCGCCGATCTCTCAATTACCGCAATTAATGACGTTCAAATCGAGATTCGCCACACATCCAGTATTCAGCAGCATTACGAATTGAAGTTTCCCGCAAGTCAAGGCGCCGGGTCATTGCGACTGATAAGAGAATCGCCGAATCGGTGTCCTTTGATCATTACCCCCTTCCCCTCGCAGGAAAGTTTTGAAACTAATTGCGCACTCACCAGTGGCGAGCAGCAAGAGGCCGAAGAACACAGCAATCTTCATCGTGCTTCGGACACGAGGGCGAAGGGTGTAATCCGTGGTAACGACGCGCACACTGAGAAGAATGGACGCGTCGCGACGCGATTTATTTATAGAAATTGATGTGCAATGCGAACTCGCTCACACGCGACCACAGAATGCGCGGTATTGCACTCCGCACTGGGAGGATGATGATGATGATGGTGGTGACGATGGGCGGTTCGCGATGTGGTCGCAATCGAGAGTCTCGCCGACCAGATCCAAACACCACGACGACTCGTTCAACAATGCGATGCCGACGAGGATCGCGACGCCGGCAACCGACATCGTCCCGACGCTGCCCTTCCACCACGTCCTCCCTAAGCTTCGTAATTCGATTTGCATTTCCTATCCACTGAGCTCATCATTCCACCGATCGGCGTGCCATCACGTTTCGCACGCATCGCAACGCATTGCGAAATGAGAAGCAGCTTTTCTAGTGATTCATTTGAGGAATGCTCTTGCGGGGTCATGTTATAACTACAACCATTTCTTCGTTCCCTATTTGTAGGCTCTAGTTAGCGAAATAGAGACACACATTGTTTTCTTCCAATTTCTATCAATTCCTGGTCCTCCTCTATATTCGTTTACCTTCTCAGCATCTGTTAAAGTGTGTTACTTCTTTGAATAGATTACGAAACTCTACCAGAGCTTATATATTACCTTCAATTGTTGGGGATTCATTATTATTACTTTATTCTAGTGTAACATTTCTATTGAAAACGTAGGAAAGAAATTTCCGAAGGCTCCAGTGTCATCAGAAACAGAGGACGATTGGGAACGAGCACCAGGAATGCACCACTACAAGATATTACTGTAAAAAACCATCAAGTACCTTGATTTGCATCTAACTACGGTGGGTCTTTGACCCACTGTGAAGGCATTGCTAAGAAGATTGATTGAATCGCCTCAGCATATAGGGCACAACCTTAGGGGAAGGAGGCATGGACTCACGACCAGATGACTAAACTGCCCAGGGATGAGCTCATGCACTTCTTTGAAGATGTGAAATGACTAGCTGAATAATGCTGGGATAGCGCAAAAAGACCGGAAGGACCGAGGTCCAAGGAACAGGAATAAAAAAGAGAGTTGATAAAACAATATTGTTTGAATTAAGGAATGAAGGTAAATGCATGTGTATTACTGCTAGTTAATCAATTGCAGTTAGGTTCTAGATTAAGTTAAAAAATCGCCTAATTCAACTAGAACAAAGTTATAGTGTTAATGGAAAATAATTGAGACCCTCAAAAAATATTCACTTTCAAACTATTTCCTCAATTCTATTCATTATTGCTTAAATGAGGGGTCTGATCCACCCAAAAGAGGATTTAGAGAACCCTTTATAAAGGGTGGCCTAAACTCCAAGAGGAGCACGGCCATTTATTATTATTATTATTATTATTATTATTGCTTAAATGTAGTTGGATGAAAAAGATGTGGATCGATCACAATATTGAAAATATCGCACATTTCCAACACAATTCCGTCACAAATCTGCGAGCAGCTGTGTTCTAAAAATACGATCATTCCAATAGGAATTGTTTTACTGTTGCACAAACTGGAATATTGAGAAAAGGACTTCAATGCGCAATTATTCTAAAAAGTGCTTAAATTGCATGTATCATCTCGAATTTCGGCAACACGGCTCAAATTCTAGAATAATTAACGAAATAGCAGGCATTTTAGTTGAAAATTGCAGTTTACGTAACAGGAATGTTGTTCAGAATGTTCGTGTTTGTGTTTCGCTATCCTAGATCGATAATGGCGTTATGTATCGACCTCAGAGAAATTGATTGCATGGCGCGTTATGCAACGTGCAGTTCTCTGCCTGCCATCCGAATCTGGGCCACTTTTATTTACATTGGCGCGCTGCTAACTGGCAATTATTACAAACATTCATCGAGTGTTGTTTTCCAACACTCGAAATGCATTTGTCGTTGGATGAGATCAAGTGAATTGAGAATATTTGTGCCAGAACCAATTGGCGGCAAAATGCAATTTCCAACTTCCGCTCGCGCCATGTTCGCTCAGTTCTGCAACGCGTCGGAAATTTAATCCAACTTCAATGCGCCAGCATCGTTCAGTTGAAGAACGGAATGCAGCTGAGAGCTGGCTATGAGGCAGCTGAGAAGCTGAAACCGTCAACTGTTTACCTGCGAGTCGTCGCATTATCTCCTCGAATGCGGCGAATATTTTCTCGAATTTTACCTGCGCATAAGGACATTGCAGACATTGTGTTCCTCCACATTGAAATCACAATAGTGCCATTCGCATATGCTTCATAATGTATTCATTGTGCTTTCATTCCACAGCCGTTTGAACATTTGCTGTAATTTCAGTATGCGCTAACTTAGCAAAAGATAAGGACATGCCACAAAGTTCCTAGAAATTTCACGTTTCGCATTCCCGTGCGAATTTGAGGGAATTTCACAATCCGTTTGCTAACTATTGTTACGCTTTACTTTGTTGTTTTTTCTATGCTAATTCACAAGCCACGTAGGCTCCAGTTAGCTAATCAGAACTAAATAAATCACGGCTAAATGAAAAATCATTGAGATTGTTCTTCAGCCTGCGAAGGCCTACAATAATATCAAGTTCATTGCTCTTAAATCCGGACATTTTGTGTGCCAGCATTTATTGTAGATTGTGATTGACAAAGAAGTGCTGGAAGCTAATCGTTCAGTGAGTTTAGCTAAAAAGGAAAATCTACAAACATGGCAAATCGCAATTGTTGTTATTGTCTGTACAAGCTAATATTGCATTGACATTGACACAGTTTCTAACTCTTTCATCGTTCATCTGAAATCATATTAGCATATTTTAAAGTAATCAATGAGTAATTAATTGTAAATTCACCGCCATCTAGTGAATTGCGCTCGAACTAAATATGGGCCAAGTTAGAAGTCGCAATTATAATCAGTTATGAATGATTAGCTTTATCTAAAGCAATGTAATTTAATGAATCGTTATGAATGCAGCATTATTGAGAGATTAATTTTGATTTTGGGATTCATCTTCGTTGGCAGGCGCATGTTGGCAACATGGCAGCATATGTGATGTGAGCTAACCTACAAACGGCGAGTGTAAACTACCCCTTTCAGTGATCTCAAATCGAATTTGCTGTGAAATAATTGTAGCATTTGAAAATGCCGTCCAAAAAGAAGAAGTATAATGCTCGATTTCCAGCGGTATGTGCAATGAAATGAGCTTCTGACTGGTCGGCAATGCGACGGTTATTTCAGGGGCGCATCAAAAAGATAATGCAAACGGATGAGGAAGTGGGCAAAGTGGCTCAAGCAGTCCCTATTATAATCTATATCCTTTTTCAACATGTTGCGTGATTTCGGCATATGCGAGGCCTGTGTAATTGCATTGAATTTCGTTTTCCTTAATAAGGCACACCTAGAACCCTTGAATTGTTCGTGGAGTCACTGCTAACAAAGACGATGCTGATCACGGAATCACGCAATGCGAAAACGCTGACGCCGTCGCATCTGAAGCAGTGTATCCAATCGGAATCGCGATTCGACTTCCTCAAAGACCTCGTGCGCAACATTCCGGACGCCAGCATCCAGGAGGACAATGAGAACAATGCCAGATTCGAGGAGCACAGCATCGCCAACGATGTCGCATCTCCACCATCCCTACAGGTTGCACCGCCGCCAACTGTGGCTGCAATCGAGAGCCGCATCATTCGCACCCCAGTCATTCAATTCCAGCCCAAACTCGATCCTTCGCCAACTAGCACTCTGAACGGTGAGCCAAAGATCCAACCAGCGAGCGGTTCACCTCCTCGTGCTGCAAGCACATCGGAGCCGCCGCCTCTGATCGCCATCGCCAACAACTTGACACCAAAGGCATTGCCAGATTCTGCCACCAGCAGTTCGGTCATTCAAATTTCGAATCGTGATGAGAGCGATAATTGAACTGAGTCAACGATATCCTCCACGCCTGTAGTTCCATCCTATGCTAATTTCGCAGATTGCACTCCTACGTTTTGTTTAATTCAATTACAAATACGAGTTTGACTTGATAGATCAGGCATGGCCAATCCGGACAAGTTCGGGGAATACCCGTCGAATGACGAGATAATGAGACAATGCATAAGGGTCAAATACTGGGAATACCTGAGGTTTTCTTTCTATATGCATGAGGAATTACTGTTATCTGCCTGGAGGATAAAAGGACCTTTCTGAGTTTGTCTCAGATCAACAAGCAATGAAAACAAATCGAAAATTAGGGTTTTCCCCCGATAATTTTATATGCTGCTCGGGATGGCTCCGATTTTTACAAAAAAATTAGAACCCGCGACAGTGAACGATGAATATTGCCCCAACTTGTCCCATTTTATCTCAAAATGCACAACGGAGAAGGAGGGGGAATCCCTTTCTACAAGCATGGGGAATTACAGATCTGAGGATCAACAAGCAATGAAAACAAATCGAAAATGAGGGTTTTCCCCCGTTAATTTGATATGTCGCTCGGGATGGCTTCGATTTTTACAAAGAATTAAAACTCGCGACAGTGAACGACGAATATTTCCCAAATTTGTCCCATTTTATCTCAAAATGCGCAACGGAGAAAGAGGGGAATCCCTTTCTATAAGCTTGGGGTATTACTGTTATCTCCCTGGAAGATAAAAGGACCTTCCCGAGTTTGTCCGTTGCGCCTCGGCTGAAATTTACTGATCTCAGATCAACAAGCAATGAAAACAAATCGAAAATCAGGGTTTTCCCCCGTTAATTTTATATGCCGCTCGGGATGGCTTCGATTTTTACAAAGAATTAGAACCCGCGACAGTGAACGACGAATATTTCCCCAACTTGTCCCATTTTATCTCAAAATGCGCAACGGAGAAACAGGGGGAATTACAGATCTGAGGATCAACAAGCAATGAAAACAAATCGAAAATGAGGGTTTTTCCCATTCATTTTATGTGCCACTTGGGACGGCTTCGATTTTTACAAAGAATTAGAACCCGCGACAGTGGGCGACGAATATTTCCCCAACTTATCCCATTTTATCTCAAAATGCGCAACGGAGCAGCAGGGAATACACGGGGAATCCCTTTCTACAAGCATGGGGAATTACTGTTATCTCCCTGGAAGATAAAAGGATTTCCCCGAGTTTGTCCGCTGCGCCAGGGTTGAAAATTCACTGATCAAGGATCAACAAGCAATGAAAAGAAATCGAAAATGAGGGTTTTTCCCGTTAATTTCATATGCTGCTCCATGGCTCCGATTTTCACAAAGAATTAGATCTCGTGAGAAGCAGGGAATACTACAAAGTAGGCCGCGAGTTAATTTGGATTGGCCGTGCCTGTGATGGATGACAAAACGCTGCAATTTAGCACGGAACTTGATTGAATACTCAAGAATGCGGCGAGAGGCGAATGGAGCGCACTCGGAAATGTAAATATTTATTACATTTATTATTGTAATTCATTCCTGCTGGGCAAATCTGTCAATAAAATATTTGTTCTCGACAATAGAAGAATGTGAGTAGGTAACTCTGGTCGGAAATGCGCGTAGCAATTGCGAAATGCTGGCAAACTTGTCAACGCTCGATTATTGATGCGTTTTCATCGAATTCTGCAAATTGAAAATGCGCATCGAGTAATCGATGTGGCGCGTTGGCACATTCACGCGCATTTCTGCGCTTTGCACGTCAGACTGATTGCTCGGAGTGGAATATGAAAATTTGTACATAAAAACTGGCAAGTGTGAACACACGTCTCCGCATTGAAATATGGGCACTTGACTCGTTTGCCTACATTATATGTTACATTACAGCGCTCGCCTCGACACCGATGACGCATTTGCATCGTAGTAATGTACAACTTCGCTTACGTCTACGTTAAGGCACACCGAGGCGCGCTCGCCATTCAATTAATTGCATACATATTTATAGCATAATATATAAAAATAAACATTTAGTACACGTGCGCAAGTCGATGGACGAGGGGGCGAATGGGAATGGAGCCTCAGCTGTACTCGTTGCCCTCGTACAGGCTCTCGCAGAGCTCCAACAGTCTCAGAATGGGGCTGATGTTGTACGGGAAGAGGTCGCGCGACACGAGCCGCGAGATCTGCATCTTGAGCCGAACCAGCACCGTCATGGTGGCGTCCAGCTCGTTGACGCGGGTTCCTGCCGCGTACGCGCCGCAGCTGGCGACGAACAGCGACCAGTTGCGCTTGGTGTACTTGAGGAAGCGCAGCAGGTAGAGCAGGAAGCACGTCTCGTTGCTGACGAGGTAGTCGAGCAGCACGCCCGAGTCGTGGCCGACGACGTGCAGGAATTCGACGAACGAGTGGATCGGATTCAGCATGCTGACGAGGTCCGGAAACACCGCATTGCGGTAGCTGATGCCGACGCTGATGTCCAGCGTGCAGACCATCGACTCGATCATGTAGTCGTCCTGGTCGCCGAACAGGTGCACGAGGATCTTGGAGAACGCCGCCTCCGGGTGGAAGTCGAGGCCGTGCTTGAGGAAGCCGTCGACCTTCTTGAGCACGTCGCGAATGGAGCGCTCGATCAGCTGCATGTCCTGGTAGAAGTCGAAGTCGTCGGAGCCGACGCTCGAGTCGGAGCTGTCCGAGCGCGTCTCCTTGATGGTGATCGCCACCGACTTGAGCACCAGCAGCACCATCTTCTGCAGCAGCGTGCGATCGATGCTGCTCTCGTCGGCGCGGCGCGCGCGAATCGCGCCGACGAAGCCGTTGACCGTGTATCCGTCCTGCCGGCGATACGGCAGGCTGTCCAACAGCCGGTAGTCTTTGACGTAGCGCACGATCAGATGCGCCAGCTGGCATGTGTCCTCTGGTAGGACGTCCTGCAGCGCCAGCGTGCTGCCGTAGCACAGCACCTCGTTGAAGAGCGAGAGCAGCTGCTTCCAGACGAGCGGCGGCAGGCCGGCGTGCAGCAGGCCGACGAACGCCTCCAGGTGCGCGTAGAACGGCTTCGTGTCGACGACGCTCAGGTTCGCGCGCACGCTGATCGTGCTCTCCCAGAGCGCGAGGAACGTCAGCACGCACGTCTGCGCCTCGCCGCTCGCGTCCTGCGCGACGAGGCTGCGTATCTTGTGCACCAGGTCGGGCCAGCGGCGCTCCAGGCACTTGATGATGAGCGCCTTCACCGCCGACGTGTCGTAGCTGTCCGGATCGCTGAACGCGATCGTCGTGCAGTCCTCCTGCGTGCTGCTGCCGCCGCCGCTTCCATGCGTGTCTTCCAGCACGTGCGTCTCCACGTCCTTCCACTCGACGACGCGCTTGATGATCTCCAGCGCGAAGCTGGTCTTGGCGTACTCGACGTGCTCCAGCGCTAGGAAGCCGACGATCGTCTCGAGCCACTCATGGTTCACGCTCATCTTGGCGACGACGAGGAAGCTGCTGAGCACCTTGGCGGCCAGGTAGCTCACGTACTGGCTGCGCACGTCGCACAGCCCGATGATCTGCTCGATGAGGTTGTACTCGTTGCGCACGATCGTGTCGCAGACGTCGACGATGCGCGAGCAGATGTGGCCCTTGCTGTTCTGCCGCAGGTAGACGTCGAAGAGCAGCTGCAGCTGGGAGAGGAACGCGAGGATCTTCGCCGGCGGCCACTCGACCAGCATCGCGACGCGCTGCGCGCCGCTCGCGTCCTGCACCTGCTGGCCCTCGAACGGCTTGCGCAGCGTCGCCTCCGACAGCCCGCATAGGCACTGGCGCACCAGGAACGCCTGGAAGACGTCCGCGTCGTCGGCAGCGTCCACGCGCGTGTAGATGTAGTCGCTGCCGGTGGTCTTGCTCTCGGCGGCGAAGAACAGCTCCGGCGAGCGCAGCTCATTGATCGCATTGATGTCCACCTCGTTCACGTCGGCCGGCAGCGCGTAGGGCAGTGCGGACTGGATGAAATCCGGCTCGTCGGAGTTGCGCTCCTCGCCTCGCGATTCATCTCGTCGCAGCTTCTTCTTCACCGGCTGCTCGGATGCCATGTTCTGCTCGCGTTCTCGCAGCACCATTAGAGAGAGTGCGAGGGGCGCGCGTATTCGGAGAGCTCCTGAAACCAACAGCGTCCATTTGTTGGAATGCGAAGAACCAGTAGCCTCAGGCGAAGAGGCCATTGTTGCGGCCGTTTGCCGCCCTCCCATAGAAATTACGCGCCAGGCGGACTGAATGCAATGCGAGGCAAGCAGTCTTCACTCGCCCATGATCTCGGGGAAACACTTACAAACGTTTTGCCAATTTGTTTTGATCGTCGCCGATGATGTCGTGTGGTGCCCATCATTTCCATGTGGCATCCCGCATCCTCCTCACTTCGGCAATGTACACATAGCAGCAGAATTGCACTCTGGCACCCTTGAAACGCGACAGCTGAGCAATACGCTGCCGAATGCGTTTTGATTCACAATTTATTTAAACAACAGCAAATTTACACCGATCTAGCCTCGTCTCCATTGCGTGCAACTTCACTACACTAGTCAAGAGCGCCACTGCGATCACGATTGAGGATCACAATTTCAATGCAAAGATTTGGCGGACTGGAAAAATTGCAAATGCAAAGTTTAATAATAGTGGTGCAAAACACATGAATCGTGGAGGAGAAATCTTGGCGCTGTTTTTATGCAAATAATTCGACATTTTGCACGTGTACTCTGATTTGACTAGCGATTTGAGGAATGTGCGGCGTTGCCATAGATGATACAGCCATTCGTAACTTTTACCATTTTTTCGAAAATAATTAACATCTGTCGCATTGCTCATCAATCGACAACATAATTAAGAGTCGTTGTCGCAATGAACATGCAGAAATAAGGCGTAAATAATCAATTTACTGGGCGCAGTAACGCGGTGCGTAATTCAGGTGAATGCATTCTTCCTTGCCTAAAGCGCTGTTGCTCACGCTTTTTCAAATTAGGATTCCTTCAGAACGGCCTTCACAACAAATACTTTCATTAACTTTCTTATTAAATGTATATTAATACTAAACCTATCGAGATTTCATATGTATTTATTCCTATCGCGTTCGGTCAAATTACCCGATTGCTGAAAAATTTAGCAATTTTGTTTTACAAATCAAGAAATAGGTTATTTATTGCTAAATTAATAATAAAACAGCTATTTTCTTAATATGTAATTCAAAGTATGTACATTATCAATAAATTGGTCTCGTATCGAATAAATTATGGCAATTTTACGGGTGTATAAATGCTTTCTTTAATTTTTTTCAAATCGAATGAACCACAACCAGAAAAGTCTTTGAAAATAGAACAGGGCTTCAATTCTAATGCCAGTAATAGAAGATATCTAAATTTTTATCTAGCACTCCAATATTGCGATGATTTTGTTTCCTTTCGCTTCTAATCAGTTCCCAAAATTCTAACTGCTTCTTATTTTTCTTCTGTACGAGTTATTACATAAAACTACTATTCGCCTACCCCCTCAAAGCCAAGGCGCAAGGGTCTAGCACGGGGAGTACCTGTGAATGTGCTCCCAGAGTGAAATCTTAGCTTTAGAATCCATTGGAGCCAACTACAAATGATAGGTTGTAGGCCCACGAGAAGTTTCTCGCAAATTTGATGCTAGAATTATAAGTAAATACGGAGAAATAAATTGTACTGATATATTATAAAAAGTCAAAGTTTTATAGCGGTACTATAATGTTGAAAAATATCAATTTGACCGGTTTGGTAGGTATCGTGTTAAATAGGGTTTCTACTAAAGCAAAGAAATCCAATGAAAATCACCATTGAAAATATATTTTAAATCAAATATTGCTTGATTCAGTACATTCAATTATCAATGAATTCACTTCTTTGCCACAGGGACTGGAGTTTTTTTCGGGGATACAATTGTTGCTCGTGATCTATGGAAAAGACAAGACGTAACGATACAATTATTTCATATACTAACTACTACTAACTACTGTACAAAATATGAGTGGCTATCTATTTTTGATAAAAATCGGTAAACACGAAATGCTTCTCTTGATAGCACAATCATCATTTGTGCGTAATTCCCGCCCCGATGATGACCTCAAGCGATTTGGGATAGGAATTTTGCTGGTCGTTTGTGATAAATGAAAACTCAGTCTTTTGTTTAGATTCTTACTAGCTAAGTTATTTTCATTTGGTATCACACTGGAGTGTCGCCTGGACACGTGTTTATTCAAATTTCGCAAATTCACTTTGGCGTCGTCGGTGATATTGGTGAGAAAGTGTTTATCCTGCAAATGGGTGCTGAGATTGCGTGTCTCCTGTGCTTCCCTCTTATCTATCGTCTCTAAATTAATGCCCGCATCAATATAGAAGTGCTGCTCAAGAAAATGCATTGATCTATAACATCCAACACACATTACACATTCATCTACAACAAGATCAAGTTACTGCAACTTACGATTGCGAACTGATAATGACATGCTTCGCATCCCCTTTGGGCCCAGGCGCTGCGGGGGCGGCAGGCGCGGCCGCCATTTTAACCGCTCCTTGGACTTGAATTGACAAGATTTGCGTGGTAGCCTCATTCTTGACGCGCTCTTCCTCCTCCTTCAGAGCATTCGGTGCGTACTTTGGCGGGCCTTCGCGCTTCTTCACCTTAATGATCTCCAGAACGCATCTCGCCTTCTCTGCGTTCTCCAACTTGGTGATGGTATCCTGAATCAGTTGCTTGCTCTTCGTGTCCGCCGCCAGGGTGACCATGGAGCGCAGTTTCGTTGAGAATTGCATGAACTTCCAGCGAATGCCAATTATTTTGTCGAACGCCAGATCCAGACAGAATGCGAGAAAGTGCTCCTTGAAGTACTTCTCGCTGAGGATGGCTAACACCGAGTCGCAGACGCTGAAATAAAGCACGCGATTGTTGCAGCTCTTCGATTGCACCGTTTGCTTGACGAGACTTTCGCGCAGCCATTTGCACTGGTTCGGCTTGAAGTTATAGCGGAGGAAGACGACGATCGTGCGAATAGCTTGCAGCTTCACCGGTTTCGCGTTGGCCTTGTTGATCTTATCGAATAATGCAGGGGTGAATGTCGAGTGAATGTAATCGGCCGGCATACATTGCGGAAGGATTTCAAACTGCTTCAGAAACTCGACCGTTAATCGCCAATTGCATCCCTTGGCGAGCTCGCTCAAGCACTTGAGCAACGCCTTCCCCAACTCGGTGGTGATCTGGGTGGCCACCTCATTACTCATCGTGCTCGACTCAGCTAAGCTGCTAAAGATTGACGATATTGAAGGGACGATGACATCGAGGACTTCGACGGCGTCGTCGCGAATCAGGCGCACGATTTCATTCTTCATCATTTTGTTGTCCTTGCCGAGGAATTTGGCAATCTCGTCGAGTGAGCCAGCAGCAGCACGACGCACCATGTAGCAAGGGTCAACTGCATGCTCGCGAAATGTGGCGTAGACCTCCATCAATTGCCCAGGGAGCTTCGTGTAGACCAGCTTGATGATACCAAAGGCGTTCGCAGCACAACGCTGCCGCACCGTTACTTCACTGCTCTGATTTGTTTTGCTAGCACCCTGCTTGCCCCTTTGCGAGAGGTCCTTGAAGATTTTGCAGAAGAACATGATGTCATCGTTTCCAATTAGACCCTGGCAGCTCAGCATCAATGTCCTCATTTCGTTAGAAACCACCATCGCCGTGATTATTGACTCATCGACTGCTTTCGAGCATAGTTTCTTCACCAGGGGCAAAAGGGTGCTCTTACTGGTAGCTGAAACAGAGTTAGTCTTCTATTAGAGCGCAACATGTTCGAAATGGCATTGCAAACCTGCGGAAACCATGGTCAGCATTGGCGCCAGGACGATAATCGAATTCGATCTCACATTAACATTATCATCCTGAGCTAATTCCACGACGCAGCTAAGCAAATTTGATTTCTCCAAGTTGGCGCCCAGTATGACGGTGACATTAGGAAGATAGGCGCACATTTGCGCACGTACATCCGGAACTGGGTCCTGGCACAGCGCAGTGACCAATGGCAGAAGATCGGTTTTCGGCCTAAAAGTTCGAAACAATGAGGAGATTTGCATATAATAGGAATATGCAAACATTTACTCAATTGTCCGAAGCTTCAGATTGCCGCATATTTCGCCCAATAGTTTGCAACTGAGGAGTTTGCAAGCAAGTGGCGCATTGTGCTGAGACTTTTGCTGGATGAGGGGTAATATGGTATTCTGGACCATGGTTTCAGGCATCGTGGAGACGCACTCTAAGAGTGCATCTGTCCACGCTGAGGAAATGCTCGAGTCTTTAATCTCAATGCATTGGATGATTGTTTGAAGAATTAGCGCGTTTCCATTTTTCAAAAAGAGCGTCTTGAACATTGCGCATGTCGCGAAGTGGATCTCGCAGGACGCGTTCGGCAGATCCTGTTTGATTTTCGTGATGACGCGATTGTAGGCATTCAGCGAGTCCAGCGCAATGAGTTGCGGAAGTGATTGAATGATACTGATTTTCTGCACATCATCGCCCATTCTACAATTGCAATAATTAGTTCGCACGCGGACACAATGGAATGCATGGATATTAATACAAATATGCGTCTTCGAAGAAATGCACATCAATATTATGCACATCTAACTTAGGGAACTGCATGCTGCAACCGCCTACACAACTTCTCAAACACTGCCAGTGTGTTATGGAGATCGACGAAGGAATGCGAAAATAAACATAATGCATGCATAGCACGAACGCTCCTCAGAAATCGAACTGTTTGCTTTTGATGCTAAGAATAACATGAAAGTCATCTCACTGAAGAGATGACCTTGATTGATGTTCCTGCATTCTCTAATATGCAACTGTACATTGCGCTACTAGATAGGAGAATAGGTGTTTAAATGAGCTTTTCCGAAGGTTTATGATAATATTGTTGAGAATTATGGCAGTGAACACGGTTTTTCTGAATTGTTCAATTACTCGAGACTATTGTTTTATCATCTCAGATCACAATGTCGGTGTCTCTTTGGAAGAGTAAGGAAATAATCATTGAGTAATAGGTGAAAGCGTGGACCTTGATGCTCCTTACATTCTCTGCAACATGTCAGCTGTATATTTCGCTCTTAGATAGGAGAATATATGTTTAAAGGAGCTTTTCCGAGGATTCATGATGATATTGTGATTATTATTGCAATTAACACTATTTGTCCGAATTATTCAATTACTCGAGACTACAATTTTACCATCTCATATCTCAATGTCAGAAATTATATCCCTTTGTAAGAGAAAGGCAAAAATTATTGAAATTCATTGTTGAAAGCGTGGACCTTGATCTTCCTTGCATTCTCTGCAACATGTCAGCTGTATATTTCGCTCTTAGATAGGAGAATATATGTTTAAAGGAGCTTTTCCGAGGATTCATGATGATATTGTGATTATTATTGCAATTAACACTATTTTTCCGAATTATTCAATTACTCGAGACTACAATTTTACCATCTCATATCTCAATGTCAGAAATTATGTTCCTTTGTAAGAGAAAGGCAAAAATTATTGATATTCATTGTTTAAAGCGTGGACCTTGATCTTCCTTGCATTCTCTGCAACATGTCAGCTGTATATTTCGCTCTTAGATAGGAGAATATATGTTTAAAGGAGCTTTTCCGAGGATTCATGATGATATTGTGATTATTATTGCAATTAACACTATTTTTCCGAATTATTCAATTACTCGAGACTACAATTTTACCATCTCATATCTCAATGTCAGAAATTATGTTCCTTTGTAAGAGAAAGGCAAAAATTATTGATATTCATTGTTTAAAGCGTGGACCTTGATCTTCCTTGCATTCTCTGCAACATGTCAGCTGTATATTTCGCTCTTAGATAGGAGAATATA
>JAOEHK010032752.1:14363-24716 GCA_025447835.1 Labidoglobus nevermanni | reverse complement strand
GACGAAGAAGAGATCGAGAAGAGTTTAAATTAGGGTGTTGCTAGGCAGGAACAGGTATAAAAGAGGGTGTTGCTATGTAAAACCAGTTTGAGTTTGTTGGGCAACGAGAAAGAGATCGAGAAGTGTTTAAATTAGGGTGTTGCTAGGCAGGAATAATTATAGAGAAGGGTGTTGCTATGGTGAATAAAATTCGAGGGGAACCAGTTTGCGAACGAGAATGCTTCAAAGTGGGGCGTTGCTATAGCCGCTGAGTTATAGAGAGGGTGTTGCTATGGCGCGAGTTTCGAGGTCGACGAGAAACTGTTTCAAAGTGGGGCGTTGCTATGGTCGCAGAGTTATAGAGGGGGTGTTGCTATGGTAACGAGACTTAGGGCAGGCGGCCTGGTCGCGGCAACTTACAGCACCGGATGGAAGGGTTTCTTGCTGCGGTCGCTCTGGCTCTGCTCGACGCGGATCGTCTGCGTGGGGCAGTCGTGCTTCACCCCGTAGAAATGGAGGTGGAAGCTGGCGATCTTCTGGAAGCCGTCTGCGGTCTTCACGAACTGCGCGTCGCCGAGCAGCTGCACGTGGCAGGTGATCTGGAAATGGTTCTTCTTCTGGCAGACGAACGCGTCGTCGGCGCTGGAGAAGTTGAAGCCCTTATCGGCGTCGACGCGGTAGTGGGGGCTGGGCAGCTCGCTGAGGTGCTGGTCGCAGAGCGCGTGCCAGGCGATCGCCTGGAACGCCTGGAAGCGGATGGTCTGGTAGGGCGCGTCGCTCAGGCACGACTCGGACGCGGCGTACTCGTCCTCCAGCGCCCCCTGCTGGCCGCCCCCGGTCGCCGGACTCGCCTGCTCCGGCTCGCTCTTCACGGCGGACGCGTCCTGCGAGTGCTTCCGCTTCTTGCCGCTGGAGGCCGCTGCCGGACCGCTCTGTAGGCTGGTGTAGACGATGTCCTCCACCGCGTCGGACGGCGGGGCCGCCCCCTGCGGCCCGTAGCCGTAGTCGGGCGGCATCAGGAGCGCGTCCGGCGCGTCCGCCACCAGCATCAGGCTGGCGTTGTAGATGGCGCTGCAGGCGGCTGCCTCAGGTGCGCTCAGGTGCGTGTAGATGGCGTCGCCGGCGGGCGGTGGCGGCGGCGGCGGGCTGTACGGGTGCTCGGAGCTGCTATCTGGCGGCGAGTCCGGCAGCGCGTGCCCCGCCTTGCGCTCGCTCGCCGCGATGACGCCGAGCGTCGCGGGGGCGCTGCCGGCGGCGTCGCCGAAGTAGCTGCCGCTCGCCGGCGCGCCCTCGCTGTTGATGAACGCCTCCAGCTGCGAGAAGTCCAGCGCCTCGTTGTCGATGCCGGCCACGAAGTCGCCGCCGCGACCTTGACCTGCCAGCACGGCGCGTTAGTTGCGCCATTGGCACACAGAGGGCGCCACCGCTCCCCGTCTGCCTGATGGCGTGCAGGAAAGCGAGCGGCGCGAAAAGTGAAATGAAAGAGAAAAATGGAAATTGTGCGCACGCGAACTTTGCGCACGCGCACATTACGCCAATTGTTGCGCTTTTATGCACAAAACGCGTTCACCGCTAATCGGCGAAAATTGCCCGGCTATTGTTCGCTCATCGAGCGCGTCGCGCAAAAACGAAAGTTTTGCCAGTAAAACAGCGATCTGTAATCGCTGCCCAGGCGATAACTCCGAAACCATGCCTCGCAGACATACGGGGATTTCGCCAAACGATTTGAAAGCATTGGCAATGCTGCCTGGACAATTATCGTGTGATAGTTCGGGCGGCGGCCGCTAGATGGCGCCACCGGTCGCATGTACCTGAATGCTCGTTGGCGACGCTGCGCGCGCGTGGACGGTCGTCCATGCTGGCCCAGTACTCCATGGTAACTGCTTGCACGTCGGATTAGTTCACTGTGTCGCCGCGCGGCGCATGGTTGAGGTTAGGCGACCGCACATGCCGACTGCTGACGCGCGACTGCGCCACTGCTTGCAACAGCGCCATCAGTGCGCGGTACACCTGCCCCCGCCAACACTTTCGCCCGATTGGCGGCCATATTGCCACCCCCTGGTCGTTCAACATGACAGCCGAATTTTGAAGGCGAATATCTCGCGAACGCGAAGGGCTATCGCAATGGTCCTTTTTGCGTTCGCAAGGGAATTGCAGGGACTTTCTCAAGGTTCATACAATACTGAAATCCTGGCAGTAGTTTGCGCTGTACGAGCGATTTAACAGAAAACCATCATATGCTGTTTAGGTGCGATTTTCGGGTATACCATGTACGGTTTGCGAATAAATGCAGTACTAACCAATAGGGCAGATCAACAGCTTTCGTTCCATATGCGAATTATGGGTGAATGTACCTGGGGTGGCTGGTAAATGGGTTTCGAATGCAAGTGAAGAAAGCCACATGCGGCAGCGGCGAATTTCAACTTTAACTCGCTATATCTTGGAGACCCATCGAGCTACCATCGAAATTCCTTCTGCCCTAGCTGGCCCATATCATCACCTTGCCCCATGTGTCAACAGGGGGTGAAAAACACGGTCTGTTCATACGTGAGAAGGCAACAAATGCAAGCTTGAATGCAAAGTTGCGCATTTTCGCATTGGCGCGCCAGTGGCGCTCGCAAAATGGTCGCGCATCGCATCCCCTTACAGGCGGCCGCCCCTCGCGGCGTCGCGACGCCCGCCGTCCGCGATTCGCGTCTGCCAGCCAATGTGCGCGTATTGATCAAACAAATCGGCGCGATTGGCCAACGTGTCGCCACTGTACTATCGTCCACGCACCGATTCGCGAGCCGCCGCTGCGCGCCGCGCAATCAATCGATCTGCACTCAATGCGTGTGCTGGCGACACTACGGTTGCCATGGTAATGCGGCTGTCATCGATTAAACGGTGCGCAAGCGGCGCATTTGTTGCAATTGCCGCGATCGGCAATTACGTCCGAGGGTGGATTGGGGTGCAACGTAGCGGAAAAACGATCTAAACGCCGGATGCCGGATGGCGACATCTAGCGGACGCGTTGCGAACGCGCCAATTGCCGGAAGTCGCCGTCATCGAAGGCCAATCGCGTGACCTGGTGTCACCGGTAATCGGTCAAGCGCACCCCCACCCTCTCCCCTCTGCTGGATCGCACGCAATCATACAGCGCAACCAAACACCAAACAATTGATATATGAGACGAGCGTATCGCGGAGGCGGCGTCGTCCAGGGGTCAGCAAACTGTTTTTTGTTTTTGGTGCGGTGGGTTGCTGACCCCTGCGGCCAAATAATGCTGCAGCGAGAGCGTGAGAGAGACAGAGAGAGAGGGAGCGAAGCGGAGCGAGACTTACCGTAGATGAACGCCTGCAATGTAAGGTCGGCTGATAAGGGATCCATGGCGGCGTGTCCATGGAAACGCTGGGATTAGGTGATGCGGATGCGCGGCGTCAGATGCGCGACGTCGCCGGCCATTGATCGATCCGATCGATCCGAAGAGACGACGGAATGGAGGCGGTGGCCGGATGGCGGAAAGGATGGATCACGTGCGCGCACTCAGACGGCGCACAGGGTGAGCCCGGCAAGGGCGGCGCTGCAGCGGATGCTGCGAATGATAACGAATCGCGAAATGATGCGTCGTGTCGATCGCAACGACTGCGAGAGCGGCGGACGGGACAGGACAGGCCTGGCCTGTTGCTACATCATCGACCAGATGCGGCTCGAGGAGGTGGCACTGCCAGCCAGCAGCAGCGGCAGCAGGAGGCCAGCCAGCGGAAGAAGTGGAAGGCCATGGCGGCGGTCGCAGGCGGCGGCGCTGAAAAGCAGATGCCTGCAACGCATGCGATGCCCGAAGGAGAGATGATGGCTGCCTGCCCGAATTCCAGCTGCCAGCAATCGTCCTCATTACGGCCTCATCTGCCTAATTCAATCTGAATGCGATGATTGATAAGCTTTGTTTACATCCGCTGCGATGCATCAGCTGATGCGGATGTAGGCAACCAACGTTACACATTATCCATGACTTGCATGACGAATATTCGGGATGGTTGCTAAGATATAGCGGAAATCATTAACTTTGCCTATTGTTCAATTAATTCCACTCGTCATATGAATGGAAATGATAGAATTCGCTGAAGAATTGAAAAGCTGGATAAAATGTCATATAGGCAACCATCATTACAATAAATCAATGGGTTTCAATGTGGATTCTCGACGTTTTAGCAAGCAAACGAGATAAATATTAAGCAATAGCAAAACAACTTCAAATGAATTGATGATTATTGAAAGAATCAACGGTTTACAATGGGTTTTTGCGAAAAGGTGTAGAGTTTAAGGTTATGACATGTTACTGAAGCAATTTTCTCGTAGAATAGAGATAGGTTTTGCGAAAATCATTGACTTTGACTATTGTTCAATCAACTCCATTCGTAATATGAATGGAATTACTGGAATTTGCTGAAGAAAGTGAAGATTTGAGAAGCTAGCTAAAATGTAATGTAGGCAACCATGATGACACGCTATCGCCTTATCTCGACGATAAAATGCGCGTGAATTGAAAGCATTTGCTCGAGTCACTTAGCAAGTGTATAAACATTCATAATCATCAATCCAAGTCCTCAATTTTATACACTATTTACAGAAATCGCTGTACAAGTTGCTGTTGCGGTGGTTATCACAGAAAGTAAGCGGCCGGCAGCGAATGCCAGCTATGATTTCCTCCTGTGACCCTTGCCCTTTCTTCGTCGTCCGTGGCGACGTCGTCGCCGCTTCCGCCTCCCGCTACCGCGATCTGCTTCACCTGGAGCACCTGCAGGTGGAGATGCGCCCTGAAACCGCTCTCTAAATACTCGCTCGCGATGCGCGCCGTCGAAGACGTGACCGAGACTCTGTTCGCAGCTGGCGATTCTCCGCTGGAAGCGGTGGCGATCCCGGACGCACTCCTCCCAGTGCCCTTTGCGGCTCGCTCGATACGCGAACGACCACGCGACGATTCGGTGGATGCGAGGCGCGTCCGTCGAGAAGTGCACCTTCTGGAATAACGTATTATGAGACTCATCAAGCGCAACTTCCGTGATCTCACCTTCTTCCGGTATTTCGCTTCCTGCCTAGCAGCGCCATCTTCCGCATCCAAGCCGAACTCGTAGTGCTGCTCATCGGAGAACTCGACGTCTTCGTCTGCCTGCTGCAGGACGCCATCGTCGTCGTCGTCGTCATCGGCGGATGACCCCAGGTCCGAGCAGGGCTCGTCGTCGCCAGCAGCCTCCTCGAACATGACGTAGCTGTCCTCGCTGAGACACTCGGAGATGGTCCGCACCACGTCTCTAGGTCGCTGCAGCGCGCTGATCACGTCGCCCATGACCAGCTGCAGCGGGCTGGTGGACGTGACGTGCAGGTCGAACGCGACTGCCATCTGCAGCGGCTCCGACTTGCGGCTGTTGTTCGGGTACCCGTTCTCCACGTTGATACACCTGGCGGGCGCCTCGTCAGTGCACCTGGGGGCCGGTTTCGGCGTGCTGGGGCCGTTGCTAGCGAACGTGCGTCTGCTCTGAACCATCGCGAGCGCCAAGGAGGGCGTCTCAAGGACACCGAACGGCGACGTCTCCAGACAGGCGCTCCGCGTCTTGGCGGCGAACGCAGGCATCGAATGCCGATGATTCAGCATCCTGAAGCTGGAGAATTGCTGGAATCTGCTTGATTACGATTCTTGCCAGCTGATGCAATGACGGCAGTCGCGATTGCGCCCAATTCGTTCGCGATTCTTGTGTTCGCACTCTTGCTCTGCGTCCGCGGCACGGATTCCATGCTGATGCGACGGTACGGGATGCTGCAAAACTTACAATTCGCCCAAATCTGCTAAATGGATGCACATTGATCTGACCACGGACGACATTTTGACGAAAATGAATCACTCCATCTGCCTACAGGAACCTGTACTCTCGTCCTCATTACATCATCTTAATTTTACAATGTCGCGTAATTATGCGCAATTCTATGAATGTGCATGATGGGTCATGCATAATATTCCAGGGAATTCGCGAATTAATCTTGTTCACATTCGACGCAATAACATTTTTTAGGTTAGGTTTATCAAAACATTGCAATTTTCATCTCGATTTCTTTTGCATTCAATAAATTACCCCTGTATCATTTAGATAAAGGCATTTCCTGGGGATACGATTGGATGTTTGGTCAATGAATGTGATTCTGCAGGCTTCCAAAACCTTACATATTCTTACTATGATATCATATGATTTAGCATCATTTCGCAGATGATTATTGCAATCAGCGAATGCTACATTTAACCAGCTTTCGTTTGCGCTTTAAATCACATCTCTACGTGCTCTTATCGCTGTTCTATAAGCATTCGAATTTGAACAGAAAATGGTAGCGCCACCTGCCGCATTGTCGTCGAATTGCGCATTGATTTGAATTCGAATTTGCGAATTATCTTTGTTTTTATTCGCTCAATCACCCTCTCCGTTTATCTGGTCGTTGAACCGATGATATCAGTGGAGTCGCCGGTCGCCCACCAGCTTCCGGGCCCGAAAACCGCCTCCGAAACCGGAAGTCGCTATAAAATGCCTCGCAATTGAAGGAGCGCACGCATTCTTCCAGTCTGCATCATTTCGCACACATCAATCATGCCGCATCATCATCATCATCATCAGCATCTCCTTCTTCTTCTGCTGCTTCTTGGCGCTCCTCTTCTGCTGCTGCTGCAGGTGGCGCCAGCGCGCTCCGACTTCGACACCGACATGGCCTACCTGGACACCTGCAATCGCACGTCGCCGATCACGCTGTGTGAGTGACGTCAGCGGCGTGCGTCGACCGTATCGCACTAGTGGCGCCATCTGTTGCAGTCGCCATGAACCAGGCGCTCATGCGGCGACAGGCGCCGCCCGGCCGCCGCCAGCAGATGGCGTTCAAGTGCTTCCTGCACTGCCTGTTCGCGCAGTACGGCTGGATGGACGCCGACGGCGGGTTTGCGCTGCGCGCCATCCATCGGACGCTCAGCGAGTCGGCGGCGGGCATGCGCGCGGCGAGCGTGCGTCACGTGATGTACCACTGCACGGCGCAGGACGAGGCGCAGCGCTGCGAGCGCGCCTTCCACTTCATCCGATGCGTGTGGCAGCGCATGCGCGCCGACGAGGAGGAGGAGGAGGACGACCCCGCAGGCAGCAGCGCCACCAACGGCGATCAATTCCACTACGAGTTCGCCCGCTCGCCACGAGATGGCGCCACCGGCGACTGGTTGCTGCGGCGGCGCAAGTAGAGTTGTACCATTGGTAATCGCAATAAATCGAGCGTCGGCCGACAGATGGCGCTAGTAGCGGAGCGGCCAAAGCAACCCCCTAGCTCGTTGCGTTGCGGTAGCTATGGCAACACCCTAGCTTACTGCCGCATTGCCATGGCAACACCCTACCTGCGAAGACAACATGGGGGCCCCCTCTTCGCCTCGCCACTCGGAAGCGTTTCGGTTGCTATAGCAACACCCTAGCTCGCCACTGCATTGCCATGGCAACACCCCAAATGCGAAGTTAACGATTGGGGGGCCCCGTCGTCGCGTTGCGGTTGCTATGGCAACACCCTAGGTCACTGGCGCCACCGGCGACTAATTGTACCATTCTGTAATCGCAATAAATCGAGCATCGGCCGACAGATGGCGCTAGTGGCGGAGTGTGCAATCGCACGCTGACGGTCGAGGTTATCGCAATTCGGCAGGATGACCCCAATTTTGATGCGGTCGCCAGAGGTCACGGCAGCGCAGACGGCGATAGCTTATCACGTCGCGTCGCCTGGCGGAGCGCGGTGCGGGGAGGGTGGTGGGGTGGGGTGGGCACATAACGCAATGAGAAGGATGCTGGAGTGCTCAGTGCGCATCCGGTTGCCGATTGATAACCTGCGCAGCATGTCCACACCGCCACCAGTGGCGCCATCTGCCGGCAACGCGTTCGCCTGCACGCCGCCGCCATGGCTGCCGCCGCCATCTTGGCTGTGCGTGGCGCGTGCGCATCGCGCACTTCGCGGCGCCGTCGGCGTCGCGGCGCTGCTGCTCGTCGCCGCGCAGCTGGCGGCGTGCGTGAGCGCCCTCTGCACGACGCCGGCGCCACCTAGCGCCGGCTTCCTCTTCCTCTGCGCCTGCCTGTCGGCCATCGCGACGCTCCACTACGCCTGCCTGCGGCACAGCAGCGCCCCCGCCAGCGATAACGACGCCGTGGACGACGACGCCGCCGGCGGCGGTGGCGCCATCTGTCGGCGGCGGCGCGCCGCGCGCACCATCAGCACCATCAAGCTGCTGTAGCCGCCATCTATCGGCGAATTGTACACGTTGCGAGAATAGATGTTGAGCTGATCGTCCGGCAGAGGTCGCCACCCGCCCCCCCCCCAATCGATCCCAAGCGCGCGAAAATCAATTGCGTAGTGCGACGCACCGCCGCCAGATGGCGCGCTACGTCGCCGGCGTAATGACGCGGCGGCGGCGGCGTCGGCGGCGTCGACGGCGTCGGTGGCGTCGCCAGTCGACTCGAGTTCGGCGTCGCGACGCGTCCGCTCGCGCTCTCTCCGCGTCACCCGCTGCGTACATATTCGGAACGCGTACAACAGGTATAGAGAGAGAGAGAGCGAAGGAGTGAGAGTGTGAGAGAGAGAGCGAGTGCGGTGTGTGTTTGTGTGTCACTTCCGCATTCACAAGAGGAAGCGGAAGTGGTTGGATGTGAGTGCGCGAGGATGCGGCGCGCCGAACACCACCGGAAGATGGCGCTGCGGCGCTGAGGTGGACGCGCATGCGCACACCGCTGCTGCCGCCGCCACCCATCGCGTTCACCAGGCTGCCTTCAACCCTCAAGTCGCCTTAGCGATAGCCACGCTCCCTATCTCTCTCTCTCTCCCACTCACGCTCGCCAGCCTCCAGCCAGCGCCATCTGTGCGCGTCTAGCTGAGCGACGCAGACCAATACCTCGCCACCTGGCGGCGATGCGACCAATTTCACTCGCTGCACGACCAACCACCACCCCCTGGACGCAGATCGCAGGTGACGTGTCGCGTGAAGCGCCCCACCAGTGCCTCATCACGTGATGATGATGCTGATGTCAGCGGCAGCAGCATCCGCAGCAGGAGCGCGTCGCGGTGGCGGCTTCCGCCCCAACCACGGCCGCTGAATGATGCCGGGACGGCGCGGCCTCGTCGCGCCGCGCACGACGCTCATCGAGACCATCATCCGCAAGTTCGACACGGACAGTGAGTGCCAGGGTTGCACCTCCGCCTCGCCCCCCCCTCCTCGTCAACGCAATGACTCCGCCTCCTCCACGCCCCCCACGCAGTGCCGAACCTTCACGAGCAGCGCGTTGCTATGGCAACACCCTAATTCGCTAATCCGCAGTCGCTAATGCGGACGCGAACGATCGGCGATCGGGCGTGTTGGATGTGGAGGGGGCTGGTGGTGGATGGCCGAGGGGGTGGATGAGCAGATGTGCTGCATTGCCGTGTGCATTATGATTACGCGATCGATAGAGTTGCTGGTCGGCGCGCAATGCAATGCAATGCACTGCGTCGCGGGGGGTGGGATGCGGTGGGGTGGGGTGGGGTGTGGTGGGGTTGGTGGGTCGGATCGCCTCACCACTCGTCCTCGTTGCAGATCGCTCGTTCCTGGTGGCCAACAGCCGGCAGGGACAATGCCACATCATCTACTGCTCGGACGGCTTCTGCCGCCTCACCGGATACTCGCGCGCTGAGGTGATGCAGCGGCCGGCCTCCTGCGACTTCCTCTGCGGCCCGCTCACCTCCCAGCAGAGCGTCGCCGGCCTGCGCGACGCCTTCGCCGACGGCGTCGAGAAGCACGCCGAGATCCTCTACTATCGCAAGGACGGTACGCTGCTACTCCCCCCGCCACCCGCCAAGGATTGTGAGGCCAACATTGGGCCCCCTCTTCGCCGGTGATGCGGTTGCTATGGCAACACCCAAACTCGCCGGCTCATTGCCATGGAAACACGATTGTGGCCCGACTCGTCGCGTTGCGGTTGCTATGGCAACACCCTAGCTCACTGCCCCATTGCCATGGCAACACCCTAAATGCGAAGACAACATGCGGGTCCCCTCTTTGCGTCGCCAGTCGCGAGCGTTGCGGTTACCATAGCAACACCCTAGCTCGTCGCCACATTGCCATAGCAACACCCTAAATGCGAAGGCAAAGATTGGGGGCCCCCTCGTCGCGTTGCCTTTGCTATGGCAACACCCTAACTCGCCGTCTCATTGCCATGGAAACACGATTGTGGCCCGACTCGTCGCGTTGCGGTTGCTATGGCAACACCCTAGCTCACTGCCCCATTGCCATGGCAACACCCTAAATGCGAAGACAACATGCGGGTCCCCTCTTTGCGTCGCCAGTCGCGAGCGTTGCGGTTACCA